>APFE030474144.1:38263-51051 GCA_000404065.3 Pinus taeda | reverse complement strand
ACACCAAGAAAAGAGCCCTGAGATTAAAGGCTAAACAATATCAGCTCATAAATGATGTTCTGTTTAAAAGAAATTATGATTCTGTACTTCTTAGGTGTCTCGAGAAAACTGAAGCCGAAAAGGTTTTGCAGGAACTCCATGATGGACCTACAGGCGGACGCTATGCTAGAGATGCCACCGCACACAAGATCTTACGAGCGGGGTATTATTGGCCCACACTGTTCAAAGCCTCACACAGTTACGTGAGGAAATGCCAAATCTGCCAAACTACTGCATGGAGACAAAGGAAACCGTCCATGCCACTACAGTCGGTAAACATTGAGCAACCATTCAGTCAATGGGGCTTGGACATAATAGGTGAGATCGTTCCTTACTCTTCTAAGCAGCATAGGTATATCCTCACGGCAACTGATTATTTTACTAAATGGGTAGAAGCGGTACCTCTCAAGACAGCTAATTTTGAAAACATCATTGAATTCATTGATCAATTTATAATCACTAGATTTGGATTGTCGTCAGCTCTAATTTTTTATAATGCTTCTTACTTTTCTGGGAATGCAATGACTGATTCGCACTTAAAAGAGGATTTAAACTAAAATATTCGTCCAACTACTATCTGCAAGGAAACGGATTGGCTGAGTCAACAAATAAAAACCTAATCAGGATTATTAAAAGGACAGTTGACCAGAGCCAGACGAATTGGCACAAAACCTTGGTAAATGCTTTATGGGAAGATAGAATAACGAAGAAAGCTTCAATAGGCACTTCTCCCTTTAACTTAGTTTATGGAAGAAGTGGTCTTCCAACTCACTAATGATTCCTCCTTGTCTTTAGTACAGTACATTTTCAATGAGGTATCTACTTCCTCCTTTACAATTTAAGACAGATGGAATTAATTAAATTGGAAGAAAAAACGAACAAGCTAAGAAAAACCCCATGCTCATCACAAGCGCTAATAAAATCCTCTTTTGATTCAAGCATAATGACCAGAAAAAACTTTCAAATGGGAGATCTGGTTTTGAAATGGGGTAAGACTCATGAAGAAAAGGGAAAACATACAAAATTCCAAAAAATGTGGCTTGGTCCTTTTCAGATTGTAGAAGTCATAGGCCCATCAACATTTGTGTTGCAGGATTTAGCAGGTAGAAAGGATTCTTTGCCTGTTAATGGAAAAATCCTGAAAATATACTTTCCATAGAAGATAACTCTTCTAAAATTTTGTAGGATAGTTTTTTGTTTTTCTTAGAAATAAAACCAGTTGTAGAAGATTACTACAGGAATTCACTTCAAATGGACACCAAATCCTCTGTTAGATTTTGATTTTTCACTTGTACAAACAGCAAAAATTTTCGAAAAATCTGACCTTTATTATTGACGGATAGAGTCCAACTTTACCCTAGATATGATACTAGTTCTGACTTCAAAAATTTTATGAAAGCAACCTTTGGCAAAAATCTTGTTTTATATCAGCACAACGAAAGGTATCAATAATAAAATGAGTATTCTCTATGAAACTGCTATTTTCCAAACTCTATTATTATCGTCCAAAACTTTCTTAACGAAAAACAATGGGTTCCTCCCTGCTAAAGGAAATCGCAGCATTCAGAGAAGTAATCCGAGAAAGCACTATATCTCATAGAATAAGAGGTCTCATCACGAGCCGGCTTATCATGATCACAAATATTATAACTTGCTGACCTTGCCAATATTGTCCACCAAAACAGGGCAACGACTTAAGATTGTTGCAATCAAAAGACAAGGGGTCTCATCACGAGCCAGCTTGTTCAGCAAAAGTGTAAATCAAGTGAATGACTGTGTCATAAATTGGCCACCAAACCAAGACATTGTTCTTTAGAGAATAAAAAAAAGAAAAAGTATCAAAATGGGTTTTTCTCTGAAAAAGTTGTAGATAAACTTTAAGCAGGATAAAGGATCATTGTTGGGTAACAGGTAACCCTGTCGAGGCTATGGACGCCTGCTGGTAGCAGAGGCTCTACCTACGGTAAATGAGCATATTTTAAAATACTAGCATAGCAGAGATGACCTCATTTTATCTTTAAAAAGGACCAAGTACTGGCCGGTGTAGATACAAGGGCTAAACCTCAGGAAGCGAAAAATTGGAATAGAGAAAAGTTGAAACAAAGTATCATTGATAGGATAAGACATAATGTACTCTATCTGTCCATAACAAAGTTTAGACTAATGAAAATTTTTCTGTTTCGGAAGTTGAAGTTCAATAGAAAGTCAAAGATAACTAGTTCTTCCCAGTGAATCGCCATTGTTGTGGTCACCAACAACCCCCCCTCTTTTGTTTGGTATTAGCAATAACACCAAGCAAATGGGGGACCCTTAGTAAAAAATTCACACAAACATCCCCATGAACATTTTGTTTTGTTTTCCTTAGAATTTTATCGCAGCAAAGCAAAGGAAACACTTCTTTTATGAGCATAACGAACCACGAAGAAGCGATGCTAAATTCATCGCATCACATTTACCATAAGCGCTCTTAAATGAAAAGCTTAAGAAATCCCCGACGGCCGATGTGCGACGTCGCATATCGCAGTAATCGCGTAGAGCAGAACACAATCACTAACATCTGCGATCTGCGATTTGCGATCTGTGACCCACAATCCACGATCTGCGATCTACGATGATCCGATATTGCGATACCACAATACCATAACTCAAATCTGCGATCTGCGATGAGCGCCAATTTTTCTCAGCACAATATTCAAGGAAAGTTGTCCATTAATCATAATTAAGCGCGCGCCTGTAAAAAGGGAATTAATGATTGTACGAATGGCTGCTCTTCATTTTTCGAAGAGTCAGTTCACTTGAATGTCATGATTATACACACGCAAGATCTGAAGCTTTCATATCAATCTTTATTTTCATTTACTCTTTTCCTTTACGCAAACTATAAAAAAGGAGATAACATGGAGCAATTTTTGCAGGAAACATCTAAGGAAAAGGGGAAAGCGTCGATGCTCGGAGAACACAGAAGAAACCTCTTCAGAAGCAGGAACCACATACAATAGGACTACAGATTCCAGAGTATCACTCAGCAGATGCTAACGACCGATAGGTCATCTGAAGCTCAGAATCAAAGGCGCACAAAAGCAGCATGATTACAAAGATACCTGAAGCTTACACGCCAGAAAAGCCTGGAATGAAGAACGAAGTCAGTTTTCAATCCAGAGAATTGCTCGGAAAGTAAGGTCTTCTGACTCATCAAGTCGTTCGCAAAGACGGAAACCGAAATAGCAAAAGAAGAACCAGTTTGAGGGAAATTTGGGTTATTACCAAGTATACACTCAGTCAACGGGAGATTCTCTAAAATATCTGTTAGTTTACCAAAAAGTGGTGCCAGCCCTTGTTACTTCTATTTTTATAGCACACATGAAAGGGGAAAGGCAACCGACCGACTCTTCTCAGACGAATGTTGCACACTTACAGCACTAAGGAGCAAATACAGAAATAGTTCAAAGTTAGATTTAATTTTAGAAATAATTTGCTTTATCAGAGGGACGATCATTTGAAAATTGGATCCCAAATTTATGTAATTAAGTTAATTAGTTAGCAGTATTTAAACCCTTCTCAGGCATTTAGAGAAGGGTCCAGAGATTTGTCAAAAACTCGTCCTCAGAACATGCACTTTTGCGCCCTCGAAGGTGGTTTTGATGAATGGATGGATCAAGGTTTATTAATGTTTGCATCTGATGTCTGCTATTGATGTTGCACTTCTGTACTCTTAGTAGATGTTAGAACAAGGAGAGATAAATCATTTTTGCTTGAAGCTTATGAGTGGAACCAGTCATAAATGGTACTTTTATCTCTTGACTATTCCTGCTTATGTTCTTTAAGTGATTTATAGTTTCAGTTGTTTAAATGTCATTGTATGAGTGTATGAGTTATCATTTGGAACTTTTGTACGGTGGAGTCATACTGTTTATGCTTGACATATGAGTAACTTATTATGCGATATGTTATTCATAACTGTTTTGTCTAACTTCTTATGCAAAATAGTTTATCTTTAATGATTTCTATTCTTATGATAGCTGAATGATCTTTATTACCAATTATTGTTCGAAATATTTTTAGATCGCATAATAGGAGATATATACCCTGGGTTAGTGTAGATTAGATGTGTTGATTCTCACTAGATTACAATAACATAGAGTTAGTTTAAAGAGTCTGAATTAGATTAGCTTTAAATTCCTCTTAGATCAGCATATTTCAAACTCTACACACACACACACACCCAAGGTCGAGAAACTGGTCCCATCATCCCCAGTGGGACCCGCTATACCAAACGGATAAGGAGCTGCCAACCAAGGTCCGGACCGGGTGGGTATCCCCCTTGTTGTCGACCCGATTTTTGGGGCTTCAACATAATTGGCGCTAGAAGGAGGGCCCGAACTATGAATGGCACCTAAATCAAAATCTAAATACCATTTTGAGAGTAAATCACCCTCATCAACTCCCTCGACTTCCTCAGTACATTTAAATTCAGAATTAGAAGTCGGTCGAATATTAACTGCTGCTACATACCCTAATATTTCAGACCAATCTACCATTGAACCCCCTGAAGTTCAAACTCTTATTCACAAACTCCAGGGATTTTCTATTTGTACACTGGGGTCTGATAAATCTCAAAGCAGCATGAATTCGCAATACAATCCTGCTCATCCCCTGACCAAGTTAAAGAGCAAAAAATTTGACATCCAGCCAACTGAATTCCCTCTTCCCACCAGGAAAAGAGCAAGGAAAGCATCACTACACTCTGACAGTGAGACTCTTTCATCTACATCATCCATCTCAACCCCCTCACCGCGAAGTCAACTACCCACATCTTCATTCCAAACCACTCATCCACCTTCCACAACCCCTCTTCCACAATCATCCAAGATCATAATATCTTCATCTTCCCTTCCTCAAGGATCATCCCCTACACTTGCAATTACCAGTAGCTCATAAATGGCCCAATCTCCATGGAACAACCCTGGAGCGGTTTTAATGCCTCCATCCCTAAGCCAAATACCAACCCATCCTAAGAAATGGCTACCCAAGTTCAACCCAGAAGCAGGCATGCTAGCTGAAGAGCACACTAACAATTTCATGCTCTCTGTCAATCTCAATGGAGTTACCAACGAAGATGCTGTTGTCTGGCTTTTTCCCTATACAATGCAAGGAACAGTCGGGTCATGGTACTTTTCATTACCTTCTGGGTCTATAACGAGTTGGGACATCTTTCAAAATCAATTTCTCACCAAATTTGGTGATGACAGATCAACGACAACATTAATCAGTGACTTATCCAATCTTAAAGTCGAAGCTAGAGAACCCATCAAAGATTTCAATTTACAATTCAATAAGATCCTCAACAAAATCCCCACTGCTTCCCAACCTAGAGAAGAAGTACGATGTGAATGGTATATCACAGCCTTACCATCAAACTTAGCAGCCTTCGTAGATAGGGCGAATAAAAAAACTTTAGTTGAAAACCTAACAGAGGCAATAACAGTAGAGAAATGCGTTATAGCCTTGGAAAAAAGATCTGCGATCGAAGAACACAAATCTAAAAAGATCACCTTCAAGGAAGACCCCAAAAAGAAACAAACGAAAGATCCTTTTGATTTAGAAGGGTTGCAGAAGGTATTAAAGACCATGTCCAATGAGATGATTGACATAAAAAAACAAGTGGTAGAAACTTCTTCGAAAAAGCCCTATAGAACTTTTAAAAGAGGCCCTTCAATGGATGCAAAACCACCCAACACTATCTCAAATGTCGAATCCAAAGAAGAGGAAGAAGAAGAGAGAACCACTGAAGGACAGAACGATGATGAAGAAATTGTGGAACTATAAGGAATGTGGGATTTCATCCTCCCACAAGAAGAAGATCAAGAAGCATTTTCAGTTAGCACACGAAGCAAAAACCAACTTGATCCTCCCCAAACTACCCCTAAGTAGAAGGGCGCGAGCCCTACAGTAAAAGAAAAAGTCACAACAAAGAAAACAACCGCTAAGGCGACTCAATCTAGCCCAGTCCAACAAGATCAAACACCTCCATCAAGAACACTAATAGTGTTGGATGAAATGGACTACAATATTATCGATGACATGAAAAAGACTAGGGCTAATATCACTCTTTATGAATTGAGCAAATTGAAACATCAACAGAAAATAATGATGAAATAATTACACGTTGTACCTACTACATCTTTGCCTACAGCTGTAGCTACGCACAACATGGGAAGACCCCCAATCAACACGGCCAATAAGATCGACCCAAATGACATTGCCTTGATTGGAGGAAGATCAAGATCTCACACTCCCCCCTTTTTGCTCACTTATGAAAACTTCAATAAAAACGTGCACAATTGTTTGGTAGATTCTGGAGCTTCAACAAATATTTTACCCAGATCAATATGTGCCTTGTTAAACTTTCAACCACAAAAATCCGCAGTGCGCATAGTTCAGCTTGATCGGTCTCAGGTCGAAGTGATTGGTGAACTTAATCAAGTCACCATAAGATTTCCGTCTAACCCCAAGGTATGTCAGGTTATCGACATTCTAGTCGCTGATATCCCTAAATTCTACGGCCTAATTCTTAGCAGGGATTGGTCCGAAAAACTTCGTGGATACTTTTCAACTGACTGGTCGCACATGTGGTTACAATACAATGGTAAACCAAATCAAATAAAGGTTGAATGAGAGTTACACCAGAAATACATAGTAACAGAATTGGAAGGAGAAAATGAAGCAATAGCATACAACAGTAGCATCATAGGCAATTACTCAGTAGATTCTTTCCTCGGCAATTTCAATGCTCATACATCACCTTACTTAGAAAATTCAGTTGTGTCCCAAGTCGAAAATTTTTCTCGAACTGATAATTCAAAGTGCGTTAATTTTGTAGAAGAACCTATAAATACATCATTGTTTTGGAAACTATATTTTGATGGCTCTAAATCTAATGAAGGAGCAGGAGCAGGATGCGTTCTGATTAGTCCATAAGGGAACAAGACAATGCTTACCTGCAGACTTGAGTTTGATTGCACAAACAATACAGCAGAATATGAGGCCTTGGTGCAGGGCCTATACAAAGAAATCAGGTTGAACGTCAAGTACCTTCAAGTCTTTGGAGACTCTGAGATTGTGTTCAAACAGGTGCGTAACATCATACATTGCCTATCAAGTCATTTGAAACACTATCAATCTCTAGTACATGATCTGACTGAGCATTTCATATCATTCAATATTTTCTCAATCCCGAGAATTCAAAATGCAAGCGTAGACCTTTTAGCCAACATAGCCTCTAGACTCATTCCCTCCGAAGATTTTAGTCCAAATAGATTCTCGATAGAATTAATCTTTAGACCGTCCATCCCTGACAACATTACAAACTGGAGAGCATTCAATGACGATCCTGATATTGTAAATTTCCTCACCTCTGAAGGATCCTACTCCAATCAAATAATTGACGAAGACCACCACGATCGACAAATACAACAAAACAGCACTGATAATGCTATACCTAAATCAATGGTTAAGTTGGAAGACTTATACAATTTGAAAAGTCGGTTTAAAAGGTCTACTAATTCTAAGCTCTACAGTTCAACTCTGAACTACGAATCAGTAAACCTGGGAACCAATGATAAACCACAAAACGTTAATCTAGGCCACGGCCTAGCCCCTGAAGAGAAACTAGCATACATTCGTCTTTTGAGACAATACAAAAATGTTTTCACCTGGAATTACGATGAGCTGAAGACATACGACACTTCCATTATCCAACATACTATCCCTATGATTGACAATGAAAAACCTGTCCAACAGAAACTCAGAAAAATCCACCCCAATCTAGAAAACCAAATAAAGACTGAGCTGAATAAGTTATTAAAGGCCAGGATAATTTTCCCTGTCAGACATTCCAAATGGGTCTCCAATATGGTACCCGTTAGAAAGAAAAGCGGAGATATTAGAATCTGCATCGATTTTCGAAATCTCAACAAAGCCTGTCAAAAAGACAATTTTCCCCTCCCTCTGATGGAGCAAATATTACAGGTAGTAGTAGGCTCAAAACTAATGTCTTTTTTGGATGGATTTTCAGGATACAACCAAGTGCTAGTACATCCCAATGATCAGTTACAAATCACGTTCCGAACCAAATGGGGCACATACGCATATCGGAAGATGCCATTCGGTTTGATCAATGCCGGCGCTATGTTTCAAAGAGCTATGGACATCGCATTCAAGGGTTTAGTCAATAAAGCTATAGTGATTTATTTGGATGATATAACAGTGTACTCCAAGAAGCGAAGCGACCATCTCAGAGACTTGAAACAAATCTTTCAACGATGTTTAAGGTATGGAATTTCACTTAACCCAAAAAAATCTTTTTTTCGCATTAAGTGAAGGAAAACTTCTAGGATTCATAATATCAAAATCTGGTATTCACATTGAACCTAATAGAATCAAAGAAATTTCCGAAATATTCCTACCTCACAATAAAAAGGCCATGCAATCTTTACTTGGTCAAATCAATTTTGTGAAAAGATTTGTCCTAGATTTCTCAAGAATTGTTTCTCCTTTGCAAACCATGATCAAAAAGAATTCAAATTTCAAATGGGGTCTAGATGAGCATGAAGCATTCAACCTGATCAAACAAGCTATCATTAATGCTCCGTCTTTAGCAACCCCAAAATCTTCAGAATATTTTATCTTATACACATTCACCTCAGAAAAATCATATGCCGCGATTCTAACTCAAGCAAATCAAGAGAAAGCGGAAGCTCCAATCGCATTTTTCAGCTCTAATTTACAAGGTGTTGAACTCAACTATTCAGACGTAGAGAAACAGGCGTACCCTGTTTTCAAAGCGATCAAATATTTTAGACCTTTCTTACTTAAAACCCATACCAAGGTCATAGTACTGTTTCCAGCAGTAAGAAATCTTTTAATACAGAAAGATGTGGGTGAAAAAAGAGCAAATTGGATCACTTCTTTACAAGAATATGACCTTGAAATCAAACCAGCAAGCATTGTGAGAGGTCAAGGCTTCTGCAAAATGTTGGCTGGAGCATCGCAGATTCTTGAAAGCTCATCTGAGGAAGTACAAACATATGAGGTAAGCCTAAACGATGTAGAATCATTATACGCTAACACCATTTATTATCTCAAAAACGGGTATGCTCCAGCACACCTGGATCACACCAAGAAAAGAGCCCTGAGATTAAAAGCTAAACAATATCAGCTCATAAATGACGTTCTGTTTAAAAGGAATTATGATTCTATGCTTCTTAGGTGTCTTGAGAAAACTGAAGCCGAAAAGATTTTGCAGGAACTCCACGATGGGCCCGCAGGCGGACACTATGCTAGAGATGCTACCACACATAAGATCTTACGTGTGGGGTATTATTGGCCCACACTGTTCAAAGACTCACACAGTTACGTGACAAAATGCCAAGTCTGCCAAACTACTGCAGGTAGACAAAGGAAACCGTCCATGCCACTACAACCGGTAAACATTGATCGACCATTCAGTCAATGGGGCTTGGACATAATAGGTGAGATCGTTCCTCACTCTTCTAAGCAGCATAGGTACATTCTCACGGCAATTGATTATTTTACTAAATGGGTAGAAGCGACACCTCTCAAGACAACGAATTGTGAAAACATCATTGAATTCATAGATCAATTTATAATCAGTAGGTTTGGATTGCCGACGGCTTTAATATTTGATAATGCTTCTTACTTTTCTGGAAATGCAATGACTGATTTCGCACTTAAAAGAGGGTTCAAACTAAAATATTCGGCCAACTACTATCCGCAAGGAAATGGATTGGCTGAGTCAACAAATAAGAACCTAATCAGGATTATTAAAAGAACAGTTGACCAGAACCAGAAGAATTGGCACAAAACCTTGGTAAATGCTTTATGGGCAGATAGAATAACGAAGAAAGCTTCAATAGGCACTTCTCCCTTTAATTTATTTTATGGGAGGGAAGTGGTTCTTCCAACGCACTTAATGATTCCCTCCTTGTCTTTAGTACAATACATCGATGAAGTATCTACTTCCTCCTTACAATTAAGACAAATGGATATAATTAAATTAGAAGAACAACGAGAACAAGCTAAGAAAACCCATGGTCATCACCAAGGGCTAATAAAATCCTCTTTTGATTCAAGCATAATGACCAGAAAAAACCTTCAAATAGGAGATCTAGTTTTGAAATGGGATAAGGCTCATGATGAGAAAGGCAAACATACAAAGTTCCAAAAAATGTGGCTTGGTCCTTTTCAGATTGTAGAAGTCATAGGCCCATCAACGTTTGTGTTGCAGGATTTAGCAGGTAGAAAGGATTCTTTGCCTGTTAATGGACAAATCCTGAAAATATACTTTCCATAGAAGATTACTCTTCTAAATTTTTGTAGGATAGTTTTTTTGTTTTCTTTTTTTTCTTCTTTCTTAGAAATAAAACCAGTTGTAGATGGTTACTACAGGAGTTCACTTTAAATGGACACCAAATCCTCTGTTAGATTTTGATTTTTCACTTGTACAAACAGTAAAATTTTTTTGAAAAATCTGATCTTTATTATTGACGGATAGAGTCCAACTTTACCCTAGATATGATACTAGTTCCGACTTCAAATTTTTTTATGAAAGCAACCTTTGGAAAAAAGCTTGTTTTATATCAGCACAATGAAAGGTATCAATAGTAAAATGAGTATTCTCTGTAAAACCGCTATTTTCCAAACTCTATTATTATCGTCAAGAACTTTCTTAAGGAAAAACAATGGTTTCCTCCCTGCTAAAGGAAATCGCAGCATTCAGAGAAATAATCCGAGAAAACACTGTATCTCAAATAATAAGAGGTCTCATCACGAGCCGGCTTATCATGATCACAGATATTATAACTTGCTGACTTTGCCAATACTGTCCACCAAAACAGGGCAACGACTCAAGATTGTTGCAATCAAAAGACAAGGGGTCTCATCACGAGCCATTCTTTGTTCAGGCAAGTGTAAATGAAGTGAAGACTGTTGTCATAATTTGGCCACCCAAACCCAAAGACATTGTTCTTTAGAGAAAAAAAAAAAAAAAAAAAAGGTATCAAATGGGTTTTTCTCTGAAAAAGTTGTAGATAGCCTTAAGCAGGATAAAGGATCATTGCTGGATAACAGGTAACCCTGTCGAGGCTATGGACGCCTGCTGGCAGCAGAGGCTCTACCTATGGTAAATGAGCATATTTTAAAAGGGCTAGCATAGCAGAGATGACCTCATTTTATCTTTAAAAAGACCAAGTAATGGCTGGTGTAAATGCAAGGGCTAAAACCTCAGGAAGCGAATGATTGGAATAGATAAAGGTTGAAACAAAATATCATTGATAGGATAAGACATAATGTACTCTATCTGTCCATAACAAAGTTTAGACTTATGAAACTTTTTCTGTTTCGGAAGTTGAAATTCAATAGAAAATCACAGATAACTGGTTCTTCCCAGTGAATCGCCATTGCTGTGGCCACCAACAACCCCCCTCTTTTGTTGGATATTAGCAATAACACCAAGCAAATAGGGGACCCTTAGTAAAAAATTCAAACAAACATCTCTATGAACATTTTTGTTTTTCCTTAGAATTTTATCGCAGCAAAGCAAGGAAACATTTCTTTTATGGGCATAACAAACTACGAAGGAACGATGCGAAATTCATCGCATCGCATTCACCATAAGCGCCCTTAAATAAGAAACTTAAGAAATCTATGACGGCCGATGTGCGACATCGCATATCGCAACATCGCGTAAAGTAGCACACAATAACTAATATCTGCGATCTGTGATCTGTGATCTGCGCCCTGCGATGATCCGATATTGCGATACCACAATAATATAACACAAATCTGTGATCCGCGATGAGCGTGAATTTCCTCAGCGCGGTATTCAAGGAAAGCTGCCCATTAATCAGAATTAAACACACGCTTTAAAAAAGGAAACTAATGATTGTACGAATGACTACTTTTTGTTTTCGAAGAAGTCAGTTCACTTTGAATGTCATAATTATGCACACATAAGATCTGAAGCTTTCATGTCAATCTTTATTTCCATTTACTCTTTTCCTTTACGCAAACTATAAAATAGGAAATAACATGGAGCAATTTTGCAGGAAACATCTAAGGAAAAGGGGAAAGCGCCAATGCTCGGAGGACACAGAAGAGATCTCTTCAGAAATAGGCGCTGCATGCGATAGAACTACAGACTCCAGAGTATCACTCAACAGATGCTAATGACCAATAGGTTATGTGAAGCTCAGAATCAAAGGCGCACAAAAGAAGCATGATTACAAAAAGACCTGAAACTTACACGCCAAAAAGCCCGGAATGAAGAACAGAGGCAGTTTTCAATCCAAAAAATTGCTCAAAAAGTAAAGTCTTTTAACTCATCAAGTCATCCGCAAAGACAGAAAACAAAATAGTAAAAGAAGAACTAGTCTGAGGGAAATTTGAGTTATTACCAAGTATACACCAAGTCAACGGGAGATTCTCTAAAATATCTTATAGTTTACCAAAAATTTGTGCCAACTCTTGTTACTTCTATTTTTATAGCACACGCGAAAGGGAAAGGGAACCAACCAACTCTTCTCAAACGAATGCTGCACGCTTACAACACTAAGGAGCAAATGCAGAAATAGTTCAAAGTTAGATTTAATTTTAGAAATAATTTGCTTTATCAGAAGGATGGTCATTTGAAAACCGGATCCTAAATTTATGTAATCAAGTTAATTAGCTAG
>APFE030474144.1:24007-37980 GCA_000404065.3 Pinus taeda | reverse complement strand
TTAGAGCAAGGAGAGATAAATCATTGTTGCTTGAAGCTTATGAGTGGAATCAGTCATAAATGGTACTTTTATCTCTTGACTATTCCTGCTTATGTTCTTTAAGTGATTTATAGTTTCAGTTTTTTATATGTCATTATATGAATGTATGGCTTATCATTTGGCACTTTTGTATGGTGGAGTCATATTGTTTGTGCCTGACATATGAATAGCTTATTATGCGATATGCTGTTCACAACTGTTTTGCCTAACTTCTTATGCAAAGTGGTTTATCTTTAATGATTTCTATTCTTATGATAGTTGAATGATCTTTATTACCATTTATTGTTCGAAATCTTTTTAGATCACATAATAGAAGATATACACCCCGGGTTAGTGTAGATTAGATGTGTTGTTTCTCATTAGATTACAATAACATAGAGTTAGTTTAAAGAGTCTGAATTAGATTAGCTTTAAATTCCTCTTAGATCAGCATAGTTCAAACTCTACACGCACACACACACCCAAGGTCAGGAAACTGGTCCCGTCATCCCCAGTTGGACCTGCTATACCAAACAGATAAGGAGCTGCCAACCAAGGTCCGGATCGGGTGGGTATCCCCCTTGTTTTCGACCCGATTTTCGGGGCTTCAAAACAGGGCCAAAACCTCTCTTCTCTTGAGAGGAAAACCCTTTAGTGAATTTCTCTTATTGAAGCTTCTATTGATCCATGTTAAACCCTAGACCCCTGATAAGAAGATCCTCCAAGCACAAGTCAAGTACTTTCAAGATCAATTCCTCTTGCAATGCTTAGTCTTCCTCGCTTCAACACTTTTTCTAGAAACTATTGCAGAGTTAGGGCAGTAGCAATGTAGCCCTAATTCTGTGCACGTGTGAGTGATTCTCCTCAAAAAACTAGTTTAGGCCTGTCTTCATTTCTTCTCTTGCATATCCTTCTTCCACGCTTGAGAGATAGGCCTTAAACGCTTAGTTTGGACTCTAAACAATGAGATATATGTGGTTGTGATAGTGTTGTTATGATGACCGCAGTTAGCCCTCCTTCACTTTCACGTGCATCTATAATAAGCTTCAGATCAGCCCTATTTACTTCACTCTCCTTCATTTCTTTCTCACTTGAGTGGGAGGCTCTATAGGCCTATGATATGCAGCCAAATAATGGAGTTTGTATGTCTATGACAGAGAGTTTTTATGGCAGCATGAAGACCATTTCCTTCCTCACACAATTGACTATCTTTTAGCCCTAGAACAGTCCTTAAACCTTCGGTCTTTCTTCCTTCTTCTTCGCTATGCTTGGAGACCTCTTCCCTTGTCTTTTCGTACCATTTTCTTATCCTTTTACTCACAGATTTTAGAGATGATCTTATACTCTTGTGAGGAGGTTGAATGGCTCCTTATATAGTAGTTTGTCTCCTTATTTTATGCTGATTAGAGGCTGACATGAAGACTTGAGGCCGACTTGCTTGTGATGATTCAAATTTCTTATTTTGATGGTGTCATTGCTTGGATAATACTTGTGACTTTTCTTGAAGGACTTCTTATGACCCTAATACATATTCATAAAAGGTGTGACAAGCCCTTAAGGTCTTCAACCTACTCTTTTGACTATTTGACTCACCTATAACACTTTAACTAGTGCTAGACCTATTTCAATGAGAAAGAAACTCATTGAAATATATTATAAAAATAATATTTCTTTTCTTGAATAAATACAAATATCAAAGGTACATTTATGAAGATCAAACCTAGTTAAATTTCCTTCAACAGTGGCCATAATGTACCACATCAAAAACTTCGACTGGTTTTACTCCTTTCTAGCTTGTCTATGACATAGAAGTAGTTCTATCGATTGAATATGAGATATTTTCTTTGAAACTAGAAATTGAATTATCACCAACCACTTTTTCTGAAGAAGAACATTTCCTGTACTTAACACATCTCAATGAGACAGGCTATGATGTTTCATTAGCTAGCGAGGCCCAAAAGAAATAAGATAAAGCACAGTATGATCAAAATGTCAAATCTCATTTGTATGCACAGGGTGATTAGTCTTGGTCTATGATCAAGAGCATGATAAGTTAAGTGTTGGTAAATTCAATCAAATGTGGTATGGCCCCTATGTTGTAAAATGTGCACTAAAAAAAGGGGCCTATGAACTAGTTGATTTTGATGGATTCCTTTGGGAAAGCCAAGAAATGGTCTTTACCTAAAGAGATATTATGCTTAGCTTATTCGGTGAAAAAAAATGTATATTGATGTACCATAGTTTATGTGTGGCAATTTTTAGAAGGTTTTTACGATTTTCCACTAATTCTCTTTCTTATCTTGTGTTACACTTGATTTGTAGATGTTGACGCTCCCTCAAGCTAACATTGGCTTCCCTGATGGTGCTACTCATAGTACTCGGAATTTATCTCTTGCAACCCGGGTTATTTATTCGTCGATAGATGAGTTAGTTTATATTCATGGGATATGCCTTGGTTTAACAAAAAAAAATATTACATAATATAGTGTAGTGATTGAGCTATTATCTGATGCCATTTCATATGGAATTCGTGAGTTGATTGTTAGGTTAGATTCACAATTCCTAGTATTACATTTGAATGGTGTTTATTCAGTTAGAAGTGCTTCCATGTTGAGGATTTTTTTCAGGTTCGTCTCTTGGAAAGAGAATTTGATTATATTGAGTGTAAACATATTCCAAGAAATTTCAACACATTAACAAATGCATTGACTAATTATGTGTTAAATTGGCACTTGTGAAACATTTGTAAATAAATAAATGCAATGTTCATCCATATGTTGTAAAAGATAGACTGAAATAGAAGTAGTAGATTATTGGGAAAAATATTGAGAGGAGGGGGTGAATCAGTATTTTAAAAACTCACAATAATAATTTTTCTTTTCTGAAATGTATAGGCGACTTTACTGAACTTTGTAAAACAACTAATTCTTTATCTGTTAAAATTTGAACCATAATGTAAGAGATTTATCAGGCATTTGCTAAGAAGTAAATAGGTGCAGTAAGAATAGAATAAACTATCAAACATAAGTAAACACACATGAACACTGGGATTTAAGGTGGAAAACCAATGTGGGATAAAACCATTGTTGTTGTTGTCTCAATCTTCAAAACTTACTAATATCAAAAACTTCTTACATTCTTGTACTAGTGTAGACTCATACCAGTACGCATGCACCCACCTTCTGAAGGCTACAACCTTCGCTCATTCACCAGCTCTTATTGGAAGGGAGCCCCAACCCACTGATCTAATCACCAGCTACTACAGGCAGGAAGATTTGAATTCCTCACTGAAACCCAAACAACTGATACATAATCAAAACTTAACCAATCAAATCACTATAACCAGGACACAGAATTAAACTCAGAATGTTGCATCAACACACAGAATCAACTGAAACCATGATCATTCATTTGCAAAAATGTCTATGCTACTTCACTTAAGGCAACTCGCATGCATACACGCTTTTATGGAGAGAAACCCATGTATAGATCTTAATGTACTGAAAACTGAAAAATTGACCATTGTGAATTCTGAAAAGAACATTGAATCACACATAGATGTACTGCAACACTCTGAACCAATCACATAACTTTCTCTAATCTTCAATCACAATCATAAATTAATCTTAACATTCATCAATCAATTAATACCTAAATTCAACTTCATCATTCAATCAGATCTACTTCAAACATTATCGCTTAACCCAGATCAACATGAGGACATCATTGACAAACATAGAGAAACAACATCACTAATTAGGCTGATCAGTCATTTATGAACATAAAATCCCTACTTTATATACACAACTTTACAAAAGTGAACCTGCATGTATACATGCTTTTCTAGAAACCAACCAGCGTATAGATCTACAAATTTTGACCTAAAATTGCACAATTCTTCAGAACTTCAGAAAGACCCAGATCATAATAATAATAGATAAAAACATGAGTGAGTACTTAGATCCATTCATTCATTGAACAAGTCATACAGTGATTAGTCATTTCAAGTCTCATGATCTTAATCCATCATTGTATTCATCAGTGCATAATTATTTCAGATCAATGTCACAATTGTGGCCCTTACAATGCAAATATACTTTAGATTGATGTATTCATCAAAAACCCTTTCACTTGCACACTTAGCCCTTTTATCTTCAATTCTTTATATATTTTATCCCTCATCCAATACCACAGGTCAAAACAACATTAGTGTCGATGGTAATATTTGACGAGATCAATATTCATTGTCGCACTCATTACTATGGGTCAATACCATGGTAAGGACCCTTGGTATTTAGAATACCATGGTACAAAAACCATACACTACTTTTCTTCATTGAAATCGTGTGCATACTTGACTTGGCTTAAAAAAACCCGCATATAGTTCTTGAAATTCCAACTTGATCATTCCTTTGAACTGATTCCTCTAAATTTTCATGCATTCTGTCACATCTGTATTCATTCTAGTATTATGTTATATTCATTATGTCACCTTTGAACTGAAGTGTGAATTATATTATAAATGAGTTGCCATCAAGGACAACACATGCATCATAATTCCAACATATATTTCATTAGATAAGTGTCTATAAAAAGTGTGGCTTTTACAAAAATTTCATCCAAAGACATGAGGCCCCATGGCCTTTATTTTTTGAACATGTCAGTACATCATCAAAAAATAAAAATCTATCCCTCATACTAGTGACTACAAATGATGATGATAATGGTAGAATACAACAGCATGTGCTACTCATCGTAGAAAATAGCTAATAGGGCTAGGAACCCCCACAGTGTGCCTCTGGCAGTGGAGAGGCATGTCATCTAGCATGACATCTGAGATGTCCAAGGTCAACCTATCAAGG
Source organism: Pinus taeda (assembly GCA_000404065.3). Lineage (NCBI taxonomy): Eukaryota > Viridiplantae > Streptophyta > Pinopsida > Pinales > Pinaceae > Pinus > Pinus taeda. The sequence continues at coordinate 33,100 of APFE030474144.1, read as the reverse complement.
TTGTGCTCTATCTTTGTCAATGCCTTCGCTGCATCTGGGTTCAGCTCTATGGGAGCTATTGGATTCTCACCATGCCTATCATATTTGCACAATCTTGTTGTTCTTACTGGATTCTCACCATGCCTATCATATCTACATGATCATTTCATAAAATTAGTTTTGGATGCCAAAAAATAACAAAAAGTTAAAAAAAAAAACAAAAATCCACCAAAGTGTGAAGTTTTATGTATGTTGCCCCACTGCATCCTAGGAGGCAGTGGCATGTTCGGATAGCCTGTGTAATCCATCCCTGCATATGGGAAATCCTTAATCATGATGATTTGGTTTTCCAACCAATCGAAGAATTCATACATATATCTTATTGTTGGTCCTTGGCCACCTTCGTGGCATGCCATAAGTGTGACCCATTTCAATATTTGAGGGTCCTAGGGTCCTCCTCTCTCTATAGCTACCTATCGAGCAAGAAGAGGAATCGGTTCTAGATAAAATGAGATAACGAAGGCACCGTACCCAAGTTTTTTAGTCTACCTATTTTGACTCTAGTTGGTTTCCCTTTCAGATTGGCAACTACAACCTTGTTCCAGTTCAATATAGTTGGTTGCAAACACTCAACGATGGTTTGCATTTGAACCTTTGTGATTAAATGCATATTTGCAGTTCCTCATAATCATGCAACAATGAACATGATGGATTTCAAAGGAATTCGAGAGATGGTCTTAATGTCAATTCTTCCACCTTTTAGAGCAGCTTCATCAGTACAATGTTGTATCAGATAAGTGGCATTGGTTTCGCCACCTCACCTATGCCCAAACAAATTAATTTCCACCCCACGACATGGAAATCCCATCACGAAGTAAATGTCAACGATATCAATGACAATTCTATGGTCTTCAACTATGAAACATTCTTCTTGAATGTTCCACTTGCCCACCATCGATTCTAGCAAGTCTAATTGGGCTTTCATACCCGGAATGGTGAAAAAATTGTAGAGGCCACAGTTTCTCAATGCCTGTAAGGTTTATGGATGGTTTAGTGTAGATATGTCTTCCTCTTCATTCTCACTCTCTATCCATTCCATATTTGCAGATCAAAACCCTACAAACAAACATAAGAGATCATTAGAAGCAAGCATAGAAAAATTAGCAAGAAATTTGAGTGTTTTCATATTAATTTTTTTCCCTCGGTGTTATGCACACAGCAAGGTTGATTTTAATTTTTAAACCCCTCCCCAAAAATCCAAAAAACTATGGTGAAATGCTAAATAAAATACATGAAAACAATGATCCTAGAGAGATAATCTACCTAAAGAAGACGACTTTCATTTTCTCCCAATAGTTTGCCTGGAATTCACCTCTGAACTTTCTGGTGAAAATGACCTCTATCACTCTCAAAAGGTTAAAAACACAAATGGTAAAAGCTTTTTCAATTTTTTGGATTTTTATAGAGTTTTTAGGTCTATTTTAATATTATTGTTTCCTATTAACTTTTTAAATCCAAATTTATGATGTTTTTCACTTTATTTTTTAGCAGAGACAATTATTTTGAGTTTAAGTGTGCAACTTACAGGTTATTTATAGGAAACAAATCATTTTGGTGCTGAGTATATTTTTACTCATTAATACTTACAAAAAAGAGAAACCCTGGAGTTCTCTTTATGCCCTTTTGAGACTCCTTAAAAATGAAAAGATTGTTGAGTACTTGATTGTTTGAACTCATAAAGTTAAATGAGAAATCGTCTATTCAATATAAGTTTACCCCTTTTACAAACTAAACCAGACTATTTACGAAAAAGGTATACATTGACTAATCATAGTCAATAGAGTTCTTTCCTGCATTATTGTACCCCTTTTTCGAGCTTGAGGGACTAAATTTATGAAAAAGAACACTGTGAAGCTTACTTATGTTTTTCTCCTGATTCCCTAAAACTGGAAAACACTGAGCATCACTTTCTTTGGGCTTGTTAAATTTGTGTTGAAAGAACTGAACGAGTTTTATTTTTGTGTCTTTTCAAACTCTTTAAATATGAACACGACATCAAGTTACCCCTTCACCGGACCCGTAAAATTTAAACAATGCAGGACTTGTTAAGCATAACAAGACCGAACCACTCCTTTTTAGGGTTTTCTAAATATACTTTGAAGGACTCATCCGAAAGATGAGCTTACAGGACAAGCATATGTTAACCTCCTCAAGATTTTAAAAAATAAAGAGTTACTTACCAGTAATGGTGGGGGAAAAGTGAGAATGAATCTTTGTTTTCGTTTGATAAAAGGCAATATGCCACTCTTGAACATGACACTCTGCCACTTTAGTGTCCAAGTTGGGAAATCCATTTATCTCCTAATTGACCATACCTCATTGAAAGCCTTCAGTTGGTTTGGGTTTTATTTTTTGATTAAAATGCTACCAAGTCATTATATTGTGTCTCTGATATGCTCAAGAAAAGTCCAACCTTAGTCAAATTAAATTTCTAGTCATAGCCTTTAGTCACATCGATGATCCCTGAGTCAGTCTTGGATTACTCCAAACTATTGTTCTTCAAATCTTGACATGAGTTTCGTGTTGTAGACCCTCTTGCGATAGATCGTTTCCTATCGACTTTAGCTCATTATCTAGGAATTTGATCTAGAAACCGTCAATACCTTCAGGCTTGCATGCCTTAATGGTAGGTTTCTCACCTTGATAATAAATTCTCATCATTGACCTTCGACCGAATGATTTTATAAGTGTTCGACATCAGCAAATCTGTTCACACTTCATAGATTTTACTGGAAGTACCTTGGGAGCCATTGTCATTATTGGTGGTTTCTCTCGCACATGTTAACAGTTCACATCATTGATCGGTAATCAAGTGGTTTCTGCCATGTTCAACTTCGAGAGATTTACTAACATGGCTAGATCTGTACTACAGATCGAGAGATGGAGATCAAGACCCTAGATCTAGTTTCATCCATCTAGGCTGCGTGGAGTTATTAAATATTCATGATTGTAAATATAGATCCATTGATGGTTGCATCCATATTATGTCTTCTATTCACTTAGATCTTTAGATGTATTTATATAATACACTTTGAGGCATTTATATGTCATGTATGGGAATGCCTACCTCAGTGATGATTATATATATTTCATTGTAAAATTTGATTGATTGTTTAGGTCTCCGACTGCAATCTCTAACCCAAACCTTGGCACGATAAAGCACTTCAATCATCAAATATCTCTTCTGACTTTGCACTTTAAGGGGAAATATATTACATGTCATTTTGTCACATTAGGCAAATGACCATCTATTTGGATCTTTTGCTATCCACAAATGTGTCCTAGAGCATTCTCCTACAAAGTTCGAATCTAAATTATCCCAAAGAAAGTGGAATTCCTGGATCCCATGGTACAAAACCCTATTTTTCACTACTTGCACAGTTTCCTAGTTAATTTATGTGCATACACAAAGAAGATCACTAGAAGCTAAGCATAAGTAGGCACTATCTTACACTATGACCTACGAACATGACTTAACACATGTAAAAATAAAAACTAGAGGCTAGAAGCGTTGTTGGTAGCATCCATCCCAACCTAAAAGATTCGAATGGTTTCCTATTCAGTCTTGATTTCTCCCATCATGGAGCAACTTCCTCTCTTTGTGGAATCCCTATCCCACCATTATTGGATCCCATCCCTTGGAAAATGGATCCCAAACTTCCCACTCTTGGCCTATAAATCTATCAAAAGCTTGAGGATCAAGGAGGATTTTTCAAAGTAGGCTTATGCTACAAGAATAAGTTTGGATGGCCATTCATTCAAGGAGAGGGTTGGAGATTGTGGAAAGGGACTTGAAACATCAAGGTTACATGGTTTTAAGGATATTCTCCATTTTATTAATATAAAGGCAGATATTATTTCTCAATCACATCTCTATTTATATAATTTATAGGCTTCCTTGATCACCTACATAGATTGTTATTACATATTGATCATTTTATGATACATGATTGGTTAATTAGTCCATTTATCTCTTATGATTATATATTGGATGCTTTGATCTCTTGTTTAATTGTTTCAATGCAAATCTCCTTCAAGACATCATGTAGAAGTTGTAGTGAGTGATGGGAGGATGTCTAAAGCCTCAAGGAGAAAATTATTGAGAGCTTTGAAAGGGACTTCATCAATAATTTTGTTTAAATGGTAAGTGGCCTCTATCATCATATTAGTTTCAGTCAATCATAGTCTAGAAAAAGGTAGCAGTTCCTAATTGTTCGTTACTAGGTTTATTTGAAGTCTAGGAGGATCGCTCTTGTCTGCAAGAGGGATAAGTGCACATAAAAATCCCCCCAAAATGGATTTCGATGCCTCAAAATGATCCTAGAAGGTTTCAGACCTTGTTTTTCCAAACTGGGTGTTGTCGGTAAAAATAGTCCCATGAGTTGATTCTTCCACTTTTTCTACTCCAAATGCATTGAGATGGATGACAAACAATATAATGATCCAATCTAGATAAAAAAATATTGAATAGTAAAGTTACAACAACAAGAGAAATAAAGTGAATGAAGGTCTAAATATGCCATTAACTAGTGCCATTACTATAATCAAATTCATAAATAACCTATAAGAAAGAGTTGCTCATAACAATATCCTATTTAACCATGCATAAATTCTATGAAAATATAACTTCTAGAAATGTTGGAAAAATGGATAAAAGCACAACATTAAAAAAATTACATGAGGGAGGTGGAGCTTCTTTGGTGGGACAAGCCCAAGGATGCTCATATTCCATAGAGGAAATCCAATGTAAGAGATGAACTAAGAAATTATTTTCACATTACAAAATTGTAAAAATTACTTGGAAATATAAATCTAGTCTTTTCCTCCTATTCTTTATAGTCGTTTCTCTCTACTTACTAGACTAATTGAACCTCTTATTTATACAATGAATGGGGAGCAACCTCCTTGAGAGGAGGACCAAATTTACCTCCAAAAAATCTTTGAAAATGGGACCTTGCTCCTATTCTACCGCACAACAATAGGAAGGGGCATTAAATGCCTTATCCAACTGAGTTTAGGTTCTCTTGCAGTAAGTAACAAGTCCCAAGAATGTATTGAGTGTTATATCTCTTGATATTTGTTCAATATCGCTTCAAATATTGCTTAATAAATGTGTTAAGGAACATAGAATATGAAAATCCTCATTGACTTTTTGAAGAACCCATTAAGCTAGGAAAATGTATCATTAATTGCAAAGGGTGGGTTCAATATAGTTTTTATGTGTTAAGGAGTGGATTGATGGACCTTATGATTTATGTATTTTAGATGCCCATCAATAGGAATATTTTAATTCTCCTCATGTCATTGTGAAAACTTATATCTCTCATTTATAGTTAAGTAAGGAAGCATATGTCATTGAATTAGTTCAACTAGCCTTTTAGAGGCTAGCATACTAGATTGAATAGTGCATTAACCACCCCCCCCCCAACCCCACCCCCCAACTTGCACAACAATTATAACTTCGAGAAATAGGTGTTTGGGGTCTTGCCCCCATTAGCACTAGGACTCGTGATTTTTAGTTTTATGGAACCTTGTACAACAATTTTGTTCATACTAAAAAATTTGAAGTTTTAAGACCGTGTGACCTTATACAAAAGACCGCCAAATTTTGGCATTCTTTCTCTTGCACCAAAAATTGAAATGAAATGGAGTTTCGAGGTAATTTTCCTTACCCCATATTTACATATATTTTTTAGAAATTGAGGTTTGGGGACCTCAAGGTTATGTACCTCAATATGTAAAGAAGTGGCAAGGGGAAATTTCCCCCTAGTCTTGTAAACACCTTGAATGTGCCATTCAGATCAATCATTGGGATTGGTAGAATTATTTTTATAATAACAACATTTACAAGAAAGACTCGATGTTGAGCATCCGAGGGAGGAATCCTACCTATCGAAACCCTACCCTTTTTATAGGGAAATGTATAGAGTTTTGTTGTATAAGGCCTCGGGCTCTTGGAGCCATAACATGTGGATGAGTTGGTGCTGGGAATTCACCCCTGTTGTTTTAGTGAACACCACACTTTAGCCTTTTCTTTTGGTTACCAAAACTAGTGGGAAAAATGGAATGTGTGGCTACACATATAAGAATATAACTTACCCCTACACCGAGAGATCATTAGAGAAACCCTACCCTAGTGGAATTGCATTGGGTGGTCCCCACACTGTCCTTCGACCATCAACCTATTAGCCCTGGGTGGCAACATAACATAGGTGCATGAGGAGGAAGGAGGATCAGTTCAATGATGGAACTTTGTTTATCAGAACCTCGCCACAAGGATATGGGACCACCAGTCCCTTGGAGGAGTATGCAACTAAGCTAGGTGGAAAGGGTCCACACCAATGGGACAATATTTAAATGAGTGAAAGGAAGTGACAGGCCCAGGGTGAAATAATGAACATTGGAACACTACCACTGGGCCTCGAGCCATTAGAAGAGAAGAGAGGAGAGGTTCTAAGTGGTTGTTGAATGGGGAGTCAACCTGATGTTATGTTAATCTATGGACCTATTTGACCTTTGGTCTTTCAAGCTTTTGAAAGAGGGTAGTGAAGAATGGGGTAGGAAAAACCTGGGTCGATATGAGAATGGAGCTTGCGGTATTTGAAGCCACTAGGCTATCCACGGAGACTAGAATAGAAGGTGAGGCCTGAGGAAACTAGTTTGACATGATGTGGACATGTGGGTTCCCACACCTTCCATGGGCCTTTGGACTTCGATTTTTTTCACATAAAAAGTAAATTTTCAATGTGTTGAGTAATTGATATGCCATGGCAGGGGAAAATTATAGGCCCACATGGTGATGGCATGGGAATGCCACATGGGATAGGTCGAGGCTACATGGTTGCCATATTTCATCCTAATTATACCTACCCTTTTTAATGGGCCAAAATTCTAACAAGCATCACTTTCAATCTGTGACTCCAATTGAAACGAAATTTATATCACCAAAAATCTCTTTGTGATTTGAATGAAATGGTGGTATCAAATTTTGAATACTTTAAAAAATGAGGTGTCTTTAACCCCGTCTTCATAATATACCTTGGAGATCAATTCAGACAGGTAACCATCCCATAGCCCAGGATGGGAAAGGGGGTGGGGAGTGGTTACACCCCCAACACATCCACTTAATCTACAACAAGGTTATACCAAATCACTTAACCTTCCAATGGATCATTAGTGAACTCAACAACCTCCTTCTCACACTCCATTTTGTCTTCCATGTGTTCCAAGTCCAACATCAATAGTGATAAGTTCAGTTACGTTCATCTTGGCTACTCCTATGGAAATCTTATCCCCTCACCACTCTCCACCAACATTTGTTCATGAATTTCAAATATTTTTATATTATTTTAATAAAATAATGTAATCATTTTCAAAGCTTTAAATGATAAGGAAATCATCTTAATTTAAAAATTATAGTTTCTCATAAAATTTTGGAAGGTTAATTGAGTCTTACCATCATTATTTTAAGATCTATGTGTTTTTCAATTTTTAATCTAGAATCTTGAGCCCTTGAAATGTATAAATGAGGAAGTCAATCATACTCTTCTACACAAGCCCAAAATCCTAATGAATTAGGAATTACAGTAGTCAACTCATTAAAAATACACATCAAGGAAATCAAAGTGCAATATTAAGGGACTTGCTTCTCCTTATCATCATATGAAAAATGTTTCCATAAGATTATTGTTTCCTAAAAAAAAATCATATTATCACTTTGTGTGAGTATTCATATAAATGTTGTGTGACAAAATTTACGGTAGCTTCACTTTCATTCCATTTCATGATTAAAGATTTTTTTAATATATGTTGAATTTGAATTTAATTGATAAAATAAATAAATGTTTTAACAAAATATTGTGATGATCACTTTAAATAAATAGTTTTTATCAATCTTTTTATATATACAAAGAGAGAGAAAGCAATGAAAAGTAAGAAAAATCCCATTCGATCCATAGATGCTTATTTTCTTATGAGGAAGACATGTACTTTATGAATAAATATCTCACTTATTATTATTATATTATTATTTTGAAAGAAAAAATAATTTATTGAGTTAAAAGGTGTTCCATTCTATTGAAATGTCTTTTTGCAATTTAATATGAGATATGTGTAATTCTTTTTTAGTTAAAGATATATTAATACAAATATATTTTAATGTTCACTTAACTTTATATATAATAATATATAGAAGTAATTAACAGTGAACTTTTCCATAAATAAGTGATTCTAAAACTCATTATGAGGAGTATGATATATTTCATACTTAATATTGCACTTTAATGTTCACTTTACTTTATATGTATATTTATGCTATATAATTATATATATATTATATATATATATGTATATATATATATATATATAAATATAAATATAATTAACGTGACATTTTTTCCATAAATAAGTGATTTCTAAAACTCATATGAGAGTGAGGTATAAATTCATCATATTAATAGCAGTTGAAAAATGACATTAAAAAAAATACTAATAAATAAAAAGTAAAAAATATTGATCATAAATAAAATTTCTAACATCAAATATATATTTCATCTTATTTAAAATATTTTAATATCAATATTATATATACATAGATGTACAATGTGGGGTGTGCAAGCTCACATCAGAAATAAAAAAATTAAAAGTAAAAAAATATTAGAACATTTCAATAGTGTGCTACTCACTATGAGGGTGATATACAATTTAATTTTATGCTCAATTTGAGTTTGACAGCCAATATAGATCTAACTTAACTTTAGATTTTGTCATATTCCAAGAGGGATAAAATCTGTCTCATGGAAATCTTTTTAGGAGTGCAAATATTTAGAAAAAGATATACTTTAGAGATTTGATCCCCCTTCAATTATGATATATCTAAAAATATTTCATAGTGTGTGCATGAGGAAGATGTGAAATTCCATATATCTTCAACTTGGAATTGATATATGGGAGATAAATTGAAATGCCTCACAACTCATCATCTCAGAATTATTTTATATATTTTCTAAATAAAAATATCATAATCTATAAAATAACCTTATATATGTATAGATT
>APFE030474144.1:0-23021 GCA_000404065.3 Pinus taeda | reverse complement strand
ATTAAAATGTAATAAAAAAATTAAAAAAAAAAAAATCTTCAATTTTTAATCCTTCTAAAGCATTAATAATCTTGATGTTTGTTTTCTCATATTTTTATCTCTCTAAGAATGGTAAATTCAAAACCTATTTTCTCAAATTTTGATAACTTTAAGAGTTATAATAGAAGGGTTGGAAAATAGAAGAATGGTGCGTCTCCTTGGGGTTTCTTTGCACCGTTCTTCTAAGACTGAAGATGCGGCCTCTAGAGGGGTTTCTTGTATCGATGTTAATGTATCGGGTCGTGGCCTCGCTGTGCCTTTCCAAGCCCGCTACAGGGAGTATGCTCGAGGTTGGCTCCTCCTAGCGGAGTTTCAATTGCAGATTCATTACAATGTTTCCGTGGGTGATGGAGTTTGTCAAGTTGACTCTATGGAGATATCCAGTATTGTGACCAAATTGTCTCCTTTTCGAGAGCCCCTCCTTGCCACCTGGTTTTCCGTTGCTTGCCGTGTTGAAGGTCTTCACAATTGGATGAGAGTAAGGCGACCTCCAGGTACCACGTATATTAATTTCTTTTTCCTGTGGTTTATTCCAACTTTAAAGTTCATTTTCTTGGGTCTCTGTTGTTTTGTTTACACATGCGTTTGCATGGCCTCTATGGATCCTGGGTCAGGAAACCCACTATACCGTTAACATGGCATCTGCTCACACTGTCTAGACATAGTCAGAAATAGAGACACTTTTTCAGTCTTTATAAGTATATGGGAAATCCACAATTATTTAAGAAATAATTTTAGACTGGATTTTGTCCCTCAAAAAAACTATCGAAGAAAACTGGGGCATTATCCAAAAATTTCCATGACTGAAATATGATGGAAAGGTTCTTTATGTACACCACATTATTTGAAGAAACTTGTATATCTAGAACTGTATAATAATTTTAAATTCTAGACTATGTGAAGGTGATCGGGATACTAGGTCAACAAATGGTTCAGCTACTTCATTCAAAGAAATAGTTAAAGGGGAGGGTTTCTATTTTAGTGAAACAAAATTCAGCACATTTAAATCAGAATATCTCAAAGCTCATATATTGTGGATCAAATGGAGCAAGCCACATCTATGGAGGTTAATATCCCACAAGGATCCTCATTATTCTCAACACTAGAATCTAAGGTCATTATATGCAGAATTAATGGCTTTGGGCTAAAACCTAAAGCATTAGGTAAGTGGATGTTCAGTTCATGGACACCTAATTGTGATATTTAACTCTTGCTCTAAAGGATTTTTTGTAGTCCAATTAGACACTCAAGAAGAACTTGACTTTGTACTAAATGAAGGGCCTTGGTTTTGGGGTAGATCTCAAATATTAATCACTCCATGGTTCCCTTGGTTTCTATGCTACATCCATGGTGGTCACCACTACTCTTGATGCTACATCCATGGTGGTCACCACTATGCTAGTCTCGGTTAGACTCCCAAATATTAACCCAAATATTCCCATTTCTTTCTGGCATCATGAAGTCCATGAAGACATTGGAAACAAATTGGGCAAATACAAAAAAAATGGATACCTAAAGGACAAAAAAATAATTTTCACCTTTGGTAGGATTTGTGTGGAGATAGATCTTAGCCAAGGATTAGCAAATGAGGTTGCTTTGAAGCACAAGAATTTTCAATAGTCTCAAACTCTAGATTATGAGAAGGTGGCCTTTAGATGTGGTGTGTGCTTTCAAAAATGTGAACACATGTTCTATGGAAAAGAGAACCCCAAACGCAGCCAATTAGACCAAAAGAATGAAAATTTAGTGAACCTCCTCTTTAAGAAGATGAACAAGATGATATCAAAGAGACATGACAAGAACAAACATAAGACAAAATCGAGGGGGAGGTTATGTATCTACCAATCCACCACGGACAAGTCCATAATTAGAAGAACGTCATTGTTCCACAAGTCTATAGGGAACCAAACTAGCACATTCCTTAGAGGGTTTAGATTATGACAAAAAACCCCACATGTGGAGGAGGGTCTAGAACTAAATTTGGTTCTGGTTGCTCCAATGGGTGGAAACAAGTTCAAAGAAGGGAAAAAATTGGCTCTTCTTGTCATCCATAATTTGCTCTTTCATTGTTTTCTCTTTTTTCTTGGCATATGCTTAGTTGCTCATGGACTTTTTAGCTTCCGATTTGCTCATTTCCACTCAATAGTGTATTGTATTTTTTTTAGCACCTGCACTTTGTGTGTTTACAAAATGTATTTTTTATTTCTATTAATAAAAGTTGGTTTGATAACTTTAGATAAATAACAAATTCAAAGTCTAGATTTAAATACACTATTTCTCCATGTGGAGAAGAATGAATTTGCACATCTCACTTAACTTCATTAGAATGTGCTTTATGACCTACATTGAAATATTGTTTTTGCGACCCTTTTTTTAATGTTATTTATTAAGAATATGTTAAAAATTAAATTAATCAAACATATTTAGAATGTTTTTAATGTTAATTATCTTTTCTCTCCATTAAATTGATGTAAAATTATTGTGATATATAATTATTTTATTTAAAGTAGATTAGTCTTTTATTTATTATTTATTATATATTTAAATATTTATTTAGTATTACCCATGGGGCTTTGGATTGAGGGTGAATAGGTGCACTGTTAAGGCACTCCTTGGGTTAGGTCACTTGCCGTGGATGCTTACCTACCAAAAAAATATTTATTTAGTATTAATATAGTTTAAAAAATATTTATATTATTTTATGTCAAAGAAGATAATTTCTTATTATTAAAATATTTAGATTTTATATATCAACTTTATATTATAGATATTTTATTGGGAAAAAATATAAAATAATTATAATGGTTTTCTTAATTACTTTATGTATATATTTAAGATTAATATAAAAAAATATCATTGAAAATGCATATTAAAATATTTTTATTTTTAGATTCTATTATGTATTTGTTTGGTATTAACATGGACATCAACTTTAACACATGAGATTGATTCTCAGGTTTCTCTTCTCACCAATTGGTTCTACCAACTTTTAGCCTTCTAACTTCTTTGATGGGGCAGCACAACTTGGCAAATGTGGATGTGGGGCAGTTTTAAGGGGAAAGATAAACAAAAGATCACAATATAATCTTCATTGGAATGGATGTTCCCCATAAACACAAGAGCTGAAGCAATTTATTTATGGGGACTATTTTGGTTTTCACATGAGAAGTAGCTACACAGTCTTCATATTTAAGTCTTCATATTTATGGAGATTCGGGACCTCTCTACTCTAATACACAAACTTTAATCCTCCCTCATTACTCATTATCTAGCTGGATTAAAAAGAGATCATGCACATTCTGACTCTCTTACATCCTATACTATTACTCACATATATAGGGAAGCCACTATGGATTGAGCCAAAGGATGGTCTTGGCCAAACATATGAAGTCTGAAATACATGTAATGTGGATTTCTCTTATTTCCTTATAGTTTGATTTTTGATAGTTTTTGTGGATTTCTCTTATTTCCTTATAATTTGATTTTTGATAGTTTTTGTACTTGACACAAATTATATAATCACTTTGTTTTATAGCTTACAAAATATTATGAAAAAAATGAATATTGGAAGGACTAGCCCTAATATATTTTACATATGACATAATTTGCATATGGAAATTTATTATATATATGGATGATAACATGACAAATGGGCTGGTTTTATCATATAACAAAAATCCAATTTTCCTCTCAACAAAAAAATATAAAAATATACTTTTAACACAATAATACTTGTAAAAGTAATATAATAAATATATTTATAATTGTATTAAAAAATATTTTTTAAAATGATAAAAATCAAAATTGTTTTTGTAAATAAAATATTATTGTTATGAAACTAGTATATATTCATTTTAACAACTATGGATATACCAAATACCAAGATAAACAAATCTCTTATAATAAAAAGGAATTTAAGCTAGTATTACCAAGATAAACAAATCTCTTATAATAAAAAGGAATTTAGGCTAGTATTGAGCAACATATTAATAAAAAAAGATTTTAACTGTAATTTTTAATTATCATTTTAAAATATAATTATTTATTATTCACATTTTCCACACTAAAATACATCCCATCATATTAAAAAAATTTATCTCTATAATTATTTTCATTATTAATATTTCTTAAATATTACATATCCATATTAAATATATAAAAAATCATAAACCTTTTTAATATCATAGAATTAGAAAAACCTATCAATAAAATGCAATCTTTATATATAAATAAAAATTTAAAAATATTATGATATTGAATATCATTAAAAATGTTTTTTAATATATATTTTTTTTAAATATTACACAACAAAATTGAAACCAGGAATATTAAGATTAAAAGAGTTAAAATTGGATAACACCTACCAGTTTACACATTCTTTTGAATAACTCATAATAACCTGACACTCACAATCATGGCTAAACATGACTGTAAAAACTTGTTAATCGATTCATAACAGAAAACAACTTACAGAAGAAAAAAGAAAAATATGTCTCCACACGGCATTTCTCGGCATTACTCTTTCATAACTGTACACTGAGATTCCATAGATAAGTTGACAGTACTCTATATAAGATATATCACGCAGATCTCAAAAGAACAGAATATCTAACTGCAACAACAGAACTAAAAATTATGGAAATGAAACATCATCGCCATTAACGTTCAATTTCCTCTCGCTATGGGACTGAACCCCTTTTCTGATCACTATGATCCTGATTCCCTAAAAAAAAGCCGATCTCTAGGGCGCCCATGCTAGGGATGGGGGTAAATCTTAATTTGCCACGCATATGTTTCCACCGGCTCTCCGGATCTGTTGTTCAAGCTTCAATTTACCGGTCACAGAAAAAACAAAACGTTACTCACACCACTATGAAATTTTTTTAACAATTTGTGTTGTGTTTTGAAAGTAAGAAAAATCAGCTGGCTTGCAAGAAATATTGTAAATTATAGATTACCTTTAATAGAATTTCCAGCTTGTCCTTGAGAAGATAATACTCCTGCTTCAGTTCTTGCAGACACTGCAAGCATCTGCAGTGACAAAGCAAACAAGGAAGCTCCCTCTGTATTAGTTGGTGTTCTAAGTGCATACCATGTCAACAAATAATTCCAATAATAGAAGTAATAACCATTGACTAGACAACGTTGATGCCTCTGATAATTTAGCTACCCAGTTTTCATTTTTTCTTCACAGCACGCTCGAAATATTGTGCATACATTTTTCACACGCTGTGCCCCAATACTGTTCATGTAAAATATCATCATACCATAATTAGTCCCCGTACTTCATGCTCTCCTGCATCACTAAACTAAGAGAAAATACCTATGCTACATATCTATATTCATATACAGAGCAGTTTTGCAATAAAATTCCCACATTAAGTGTCTATGTTGTTATGTTGTTAGTAAATACAAGCGAGCAATGCTAGAGAGTTACACTCTTCTGATACCTTGAGCTGCTACCCTTAAAATGGTTCAGACACGAATCAACCTTTTTGTAGTCCACTGGTTCCTGATTGCTGCAATTAGGTCCATGCATGAACAACTCAGCAACTTGCAAAATCTAGTTAAAAACTTAAATCCAGTTTAAAACTTATAATTGAAGGGGAAGTGAGTTGCTTTACAGCCCCCTTGTGTACATACTCATGTAACATTACCAAAAATAATGCCATAAGGACAAAAAACCTCAACGTTAGGATCTATCACAGAGTTACACGATGTGGTTAAAATATTTTTATTTGGTTGGCTTAACCCATGTGGATTAGAACTTTGAACCTTGTTATTTATATAATACGTCATAATAAAATATTTTTGTTTTCTTGGCTTAACTTATATGAATTAGAACCTTAAACCTTATCATTTATATAATACTTTATAACATGATCATTTATATAATACTTTATAACATGATGCGAAACCAATGTAAATACTAAATACCTAATTTCCCTTGAGAATCTAGAGAATAAGTAAATATACAGTGTGTTTTGCAAAGTATTCAGCATTTTCTGCGAGTCCTCAAAGAACAAAGAAATAACTTCTTGGACGAAATCAGGATTGATTTCGTCCTGCAGCTGTTGAAGCTGAGTGAAATGTTCGTCCAGAATCCCCTGCAATAAAAATGCAAAGGCTCCGTTAACGCGTATATAATTAGAGTATATTAGGAGTTGAAATTATCACAAGTTTAAAACCAGATCTGCACTCTAGAATTGAAAACTCATCAGTTACTTCTTGGCAAAGAGTTGTGACGAGGTTAATACGTCGTTGCTGCAGCTCGTTGATCGCCATGCAGAATTTTTCTTCGAACACTTCACCAAACAGAGAAAAAAAAAAAGTGAAAAGCTTGTTAAAGCTCAAAACGCTTCAAGATCCGAGTTCCAAGTTCATTGCTCAGCCATCTTTATACACAGAAATGATGTCAGCCTCTCGTCATCCGTCTTTTTGTTTGATGCCAAAAATGCTTTGCTTTTCACCGATTCCAAAGCAAGGTTTTGCTTTCGAAAGGTCTCATTGCTAGCGTTGTTCCCCACCCAAAATTCCCAAACAAGGTTTTTGTTAGGTTTCTGTTTTGTTTGGTATAGCAATTCTGGAACCAATTGCTTTCTGGATTACTGGCAGAATTTGGCACGCGTATGATGTCATATCTTTTCACTTTTCCGATTCATGAATGCGAAATATTCTTTCACGCTTTATGTATGCCAAATTTAGCCGGAATTCATAACCCGGAATAAAAATTTGAACTGTGAAGTTATTTTTTCAGGTCACCAGTAATATAACCGTTGTATTAGGTTATGAGAAATCGCATACAGAAATATTACCGTTGTATTAGGTCTCTAGAAATCGTATACAGAAATATAACCGTTGTATTAGGGTATGAGAAATCGTATACAGAAATATAACCGTTGCATTAGGTTATCAGAAGTCATATACAGATATAACTTTATATAACCTTAATATATATTAGGTTAGGTTAACTTATATACAAAAAAATAAAGTTAGTTTTTTTAGTTTTGGTGTTTGGAATTGGTTTGCAAAAATTTGAAGAGTTACTTATAAATTTATAGTTAATTTTTCTAGAGTAGATTGACAAGAATCTCACTAGTATTATTAGACAATGATAAATCAGAGAGGTATTGATAGACAAAGAAACCAATTGAACAGCACATGGCTGACCAAGTAAGAGGATGTTACAGTGCTCACTGCTTGATGGAGGATGTTACAGCACTCACTTCTTGATGTCATCATGCAAAGTAGATGATATATTCAGACATTGTTGCAGATTCCTTGTAAAAGGATAATGGTTGGTTGCCTGCTTCATTATTCTCATTATCTATCGCATGAAATTGTCTTTTGTCAGTTTACTGTGCATATATGACTGCACGCGCATGGTGTGGCTCAACAGCAGCCATTCTTTAACCCTTTGGGTCTTTTCCAGGGACACCGAATAGATGCAAAATGTTTTGTTCGAATACTATCTCTTTCCTAAAAGCTCAATTGTCTTACCTGGCTTTCATGAAAGGCCAAAACATTTAGAATGTAAACTTCCCTTTCCTCCTGGTGCCTACTTATATTCTCTGCCTGACAAGGACGAATCTCAATCATTCTGACCTGCCATGCCCCGTTCATTATCAGTAAACGTAACGTCTGGATGAGAAAAAGAGATCATCTGTAGAAAACAGCCAGAGAATAGTTATCGCCACTAACTTATTCTCAGCCATTTTTTCAAGGAATGTACATTCAATACCTTATTGCCCATGCCTAATCTGCATGCTAATTATGAATATCTTCCAAATGTATTCATGCTAATTATGAATATCTTCCAAAATGTATGGTAAAAATAAGCACGTATATCCAAAATGCATTTTCTACGAGGCCACCCTACACCATTATGGTCACCAGAAACAAGATGCGGTATAACAAGAATGATAGATATGAAAGGATCTTCACACTGATAAACAAATTGGTTAATCGCAATTTCACAAATGGCATTTCACCACTACAATCGCTACTTTATTTTGATGCCTCATGATAAATATATATTCTTTGTCTTGTAGATGTATTTGTTACAAAATGGGATATCTGATTGCATATATAAAATCAGACAAAAGGAAATCGTATTATTGTAAATGCCATCAATATCACCACCTTTTATATATAATGGAAATTAGTATTATTATAATGAAGATCTTTTTTTATTGCTCTAATTTATTTAGGAGTTGTTTATGGAAGCTGAGGAATTGTAGGGACATTCAAAAGTGGTAGGGGTAAAAAAATTCAAAAAATCTTATGAAGGCGGTGTTTGAATCATGTTTTTGATGGTGGAAATAGATTCAGCACCATCAAAAACTTTTAAGACACCTAAAATTATGAAGTTTGATAACTTCCTTGAATTCACAAAAATTCTTACCAGATTTTTTCAAAATATAGCCAAAATTTCCTTAACTGTCATGACAACAAACATATAATCATTAAATAAAAAAAAAAATTATATTACACGAAAAATAAAATCTATATAAATAATATAAAATGTATATTTTTTAAACTACACATTCCATAATTCATCTAAAGGAATTTAAAATTTGTCTTTATATATCGACCACATTTAATTAAAAATGAAAAGTAGAGTAATCAACAACACACTTTATAATTCATTTGGTCACTTTATAATTCATTTTGTCTTTATATAATTCATTTTGTCTTTATATATCGAGCACATTTAATTAAAAATGAAAAGTAGAGTAATCAACAACACACTTTATAATTCATTTTGTCTTTATATATCGACCACATTTAATTAAAAATGAAAAGTAAAGTAATCAACAACACACTTTATAATTCATTTAGAATTTTTTCACATTCATAATTTTATTCACTTGGAGTTGGAATAAATTTGATAGTGGTGAAAAGTGCTTTATTCCCCATATATATAATGTAAATGTATTCTTTGTGTTATTCTCTATATTTAGAATCTTTTTAAGCTTACAAATTTATTAATTTGCATTGGGATTTATATATTAATTAAAAGTACGTATATAAAAATTAATAATATTAAATACATATTTTTTATTTATTAAATATATTTGAAATACTAATATATAATATAATTTTCACAAATAATTTTTATGTTTATTTTATATTTAAATCAATTTGACATATTCTTATTTTATATAGAATAAAAATAATTTATTTTGGATTAAATAAATATATTATTTTTGTCATAACCCTCCATACACAATAATAAAAAAATTTATTACATTACCTACGCATCTATATATTAATGCTTATCATAATAATTGACTTGATAATAACAGATATGATTATAAGTGAAATGATCTGCATATCTATCTTCTGGCGGATGATTGTCCTTGATCGCTTTATGCGGTACATGTCAAACCGTTTGGCGGCAGGTTGAGGCGCTCTGCGTGTGACACCTGGCATCCATGGTCCACGCCATCGATCCGCATTACTGAACTTTGAGTTGGTAGCTGGGGACTTTTATGTTACAGTCCCGCCACACCACCTCTCGGGATTCTCATTGAGATCATCGGCCAGGATTACTTCCAGTGATCGAACGGTGGGAGATCGTTGTGCCTTGGACGGTGTGATACATAGGGTTTCATCCCCGCGGTCCTGGTCATTTGTTCATTGCTTCAGATCGACAAAGACAGCCTTTGCTCCGGTGTCGCTGCCATGATCGGGATGCCATTATCGTGGCATTTCTGGTTCAACTCACCGGTGTCTTGGAGGAGCTCTAGAGACGGCCTGTTGGCGGTAAAACCCTCCCTGTTTCTCGCCCTTAACCCCATCTGTGACAGGTGATGCGCCTTTCCTTAGTTTCATTACTGCATTAGTTCATTCTTTCACTGTAATTATGTGAATATGCTAACTACTGGTTTGTTACTGGTTGGAGCAGGGTAGCAGGTCAATGAGGCCACGGTTATGAGGATTAATCAGGGTTTCAACCTTCAACCCCTTAACCGGTAAGCGCTCTACCACTGTAGGTTTGCACTGTTGATTCAATCTGGAAGTTCGACTTATATTGTTTTTCTCTGCCAGGGTTTTGTCAATCCTATTATAATTTGGCGCTATGGCCTCACCTCGGCAAGACTTTCCTTCCATTCACTGTTTATCATTATTTTGGGGTTGAAGCCCAGGTCGCCGTATGAATAGTCTGTTCATAGGGTTTTAAATTTGGTCATGGTCTGTCATATAGCTCAGCTCGTATGGCTGTAATTGTTCGAATGGTCAATGTACATATTGTAATGAATTCGGTATTAAAGACCAAGGTTAATGCATCAGGATTATGGGTTGGTTTCCATTTGTCGAATAGGCTTTACATATTACAGATCGTATTGCTTTTCTTTACTGTTTAGTATGTTTATACTCTATTAGTGCACGGTGTCGCTCCTCATGAGCCACCGAGTCTCCTCATGTTTCACACTGGTTATTTACTTCTGTTTTAATGAACTGTTCCGAGGGTTTTGGTTTACAGTCCTACTCTTTCTGAGTTTGCCGCCTCTCGGAGGTTAGATGATACATGGATAATACGTTGATAATGAAGCTTATGCATTTTATTGTTGATATTTGATTAATCCGAATGACAGACCCTTATTAGTAAATCTAGTATGTTTATGTATGGAAATGAGGAGGAAGCCTGTTACGGTCTAGTAACGGCTCTACCTTTGGTGGATTACCACTCCTTCTTATTATTTGGTAATTAATCTGTTAAATGCTCTCGTTATATGTTCTTTCGCTTTGGTGTTAAATAAGTTTATCCGCCCAGCGGATGGTGTGACTTTCAATCCCTAAATGACTTCATACCGGTGCCATACAACCAGG
The DNA here is from genome assembly GCA_000404065.3 of Pinus taeda. Taxonomy (NCBI): domain Eukaryota; kingdom Viridiplantae; phylum Streptophyta; class Pinopsida; order Pinales; family Pinaceae; genus Pinus; species Pinus taeda. The sequence goes on along the minus strand of APFE030474144.1, from coordinate 12,146 downwards.
GGTTCTCACCTGTGTATGCGGCTAACCGGACACCTCTACAGTCATGAGGTTCGGCGGTTATTTTCTTAGTTTTGTATCGTACGTCTATTACAGTAGCTTCATTTCTTAAAACCCTTATCGAATCTATGATTCTTGCGAGGGTTTGAATTGCTATTTATCTGGAAATGTATAAATTTATTTACAGGACATCGTATCTATCCTCTTTGGCTGCTACATTCCGAATATAGGGAATTTCATTCCGAATATATGTGTATTATTTGTTCGCTTTTTCGATACTTGTATAATTATGGCCAATGTATAAATCACTGCTCATGGAGTTCCATGTTAGGAATGCATAGTTATTTCAAGTGCTGCTATATAACGTAGGTTTCAATATGTATACCCTATTTTCATACCTGGTACAGGTAGTTCGGTCATTCTATCCTATTTTGACACTTAATAATTAGTGTTCTTTATTTCACACACTTTAGGTAGTCTAAAAGTAAGATACAGGATACTGTTCAAATTCGCATTCTCTGTTTCTTTCTCTTACTTTATACATTATATGTATCTAACAGAGGCATTAATCATTACCGGTATTATTTCCAGTAATAAACAGGTTCTGATTTACAGCCCAAAAGTCATACTCACAGCAGCTATAATCAGATTCTTAGGACTACAGGGTAATAACTAGTCTTCCAGAATTAATGAAAATTACAGATACTTACCTGTGTATCCTGGTCTTTTATATTCTGCACTTCTACAACACGTAGAAGGTGATTGAATGCTTGATGTCCTCCCAGCCACGAGACCAGTCTTCCGAACTGAGTCTCTCCCCCAAGCTCTCTTGCCGGCCACAGCCTTATGAAACACAAATGTGCCTGTGCTATCTGGTCCTCACCAGACGTAGCACACTCTTCTTCTGCTCCAGTGCCTTTTCTTTTCTTCCCGTTTGTTCATCCAACAACCCGTCTTTTCTTCTTTCCCCTTTTCTATGAGAAAGAGAGAACAGTTAGGGTTTCCCCTAATATGCTGGCAACTGTTTTTCCTTTATCTTTAAGCAGGAAGAGTAAATAACTTTTCACATAAAGTTACTGTGTACACATATATCATGCAATTCATATTATACCATTTGCACAAATAATATTTTCATCATTTTCAAGAAAATAATAATTTCTGTTATTTTTATTCACCCATACGGTAAATAACAATTTATTCATGTAAAAATGTCTGGTCATTACAATTTTATATGGAATATGGTTTAAATATATTATCATATAAAATCACTATTAACGAATACTGTATTGGTATAATGTATAATTATTTTATACCATGTGCGTGTTATTTTATACAATGCTCATGTTTTGGTAAATTTAGAAGTGAAATCAGAAGTCATTAAGGGGTCTCATAAATTAATTAAGTATAGCTTGCCTATAAAGTTAAAATTAGATTATCAAAATATGTTTTAACAACCCATTTTATGATATAATTGCGCATCTTAGGTATACAATTGTGCATCTTAGCTTTATACTTATTGTTAGTATTTTGATAAGATTTTGTAAAGATATTGCAACAAATTAAATTTCATGGATTTTAAATTAATACGTATTAAAGCTAAAATAATGGTTTTGTTTTAACTTTTAATATATAAATATGTTTTATATTATTATGAAATTTATAAAATAATTATAAAATATAATGCTATTATAAGTTTATTGAGGTGTATTATGAGTGTAATAAAAGTCTTTAAATTTTATAATTTCTTGCATAAAAAAGTAAAATGATTGGATATTTTAGCAATAATAAAATTAAAATTAAAATAGAAATTATAAGCTGAAATGACTTATCTCATACAAGCAAAAAGGTTGGGAAAGACATTATAGCAAAGACATTTACTAATCCATGTTAACCTAAGTTGTACTCACCATAAATTTGGAATAATGGCTAAATATCCAAGCTTATAAGGGACATGAATTTTTATAAATGAGGACTTCATTTCAATAGGAACTTGAGTAAATAAGAGACAATGAAAATGTAAATCCAAAAAAGAAGGAAAAAGGACAAGCATTGAAAATGTGAATGAAGGCCAAAATGAGAGTAATAAATAGGAATTTCAAATGCTCCAAATCCTATTTTTGAATTTTCATGGCTTTCCATAACATAAAGGTCCAATGCTAAGATGGATCCAAAGTCAATTTGATATTATTTTTCTAGTCTAAACTTGTGAGCATAATGATTATATGGTCTATGATATAGATGGGTTTATGTTGTGGTCTACATGGAATAAGAAATCACATGATAGAGGGATTGGAGGAATAACCTATTGTATAAGAAAGAATGCTTCTCCTCACACTATGCCTCAGAAAATAGACCCTCTAAATCAAAATATTTGGATTGGAATCTCTAACATTAACACTAAGAGTGCTCGGTGTGGAGCCTAATTATCTTCATGATTCAGAGGTCTTGTTTTAGCCACATTTGGATCCCAATCACTGTTAGGGGGTTATGGGAGCTTCCCCTGCACTACTTCTCCCACCCACAAAAGTAAAATTTTGAGGGAAATTTCCTTGTAAAATATTGTAATTTTGTAGTCAATCTAGGTTGTTCGTTAGGCAAAAGATCTTATAGTAGATGTTATGTTAATTTAGTGATTTTCTTTTACCTAGAAGGAAACCTTCAGTTTATATGTGGGAATTGTATTGTGGTTTTGTATTATTCTATGAGAGAAAAGCAAAGGATATTGTGTGAGAATGAAAAGGAAGTTACAACAATTTTTTTGTAGGTTATATCCCTTTAGTTTGCTAGATATATAAAATAAATGACTAGTTGTTTCTTCGTGAATGTAGCCCAAATTGGTTGAACCACATATAACTATGCTCTCTTGTTTTACAGTTTTTTGTGTTTATTTTTCCACAATATTTTATGTGTTCCATTTCTCTGTTATTTAATTTCTAACAACTGGTATCATAGTTGAAGGTCTATTTGGAAGATAAACTCATAGGAAAGAATGTTTCCCAGTTCAAGTGGGATCAATGGCATAAGATGGTAGGTTTAGGGTTGAAAAATTCAATGACCAAAATTATGAGCTATGGAAGATGCAAATGGAGGATTATTTGTATCAGAAAGATATTTACCTGTCATTAAGCAGAGATGCAAAGAAGTCGATGAGTATGATAGATGAATAATTGGAGATTATCGAAAAAAAGGCACTGGGAACAATATGACTGTGCCTAGTAGCATCGATGGCCTTCAACATTTCAAATGAAATGACAATGAAATATCCATTAGCCTAACTATATGAAAAAACCTCGTCCTCAAACAAAGTATTTATTATGAAGTATTTATTTAATATGAATATGTCATGAGGTGGATCTGTTTTTAATCACTTAAATGAATTTAACACATTACAAGTCAGTTAATTTTTGTAGGGGTAAATTTTGACGATGAAGTTAGGGCTTTGTTGTTTATGTGCTCGTTGCCAAAAAATTGGAATGGCTTAGTTATTGATTTTAGTAATTTTGTCTATCGATATAGTACTTTAAAGTTTTTTGACGTTGTTGGTGTTATCCTTAGCGAGGAAATGCAACAAAAAATCATAGGTGAAACATCAAGTAATGCTTTCATTGTAAATACTAGGGGAAGAAAAGTAGAGAGAGGAAAGATCCTAGGATATCGCAGTAAGTCAAGGAAAGGAAAATCCAAATCTAGATGAGGGATAGTGTGCTGAAAATGTGGGAAGAAAGGACACTTAAATAATGATTGTAAATCTCAAAAGGAAAAAGAAGGAGATAGATAGCAAGAGAACAATTAGGAAGAAAATATAACGGGTAATGTGTTGCAAGAAGCCTTGATTCTTTCATTAGAAAATATTATTGTTTCATGGGTGGTAGATTCAGGGGCTTCATTCTATTCTACACCATATAGGAAACATTTTCATGACTATGTTCAAGGATATTTTTCCATACGTTCATTCTTGGTGATGATAAACCCTATAAAACTATTGGAATGGGTAAGTGTAATAACCCCTTCTCTTTTTTTTTTTATTATTTTTTTTTTTTTTCTATGGGTTGAGAAACGAAAATACATATATGAATGCACTACAACGCAAAGGTGGGTTTTAAGACAATATTTGAGACAATTTTTGGGTAAATTGTCATAAATTGAGACAAAAAAACTTGTTTATTGTCTTAAATATTGTTTTTAAGCAAGTGTCTCAAATTATTGTCTTAAAAAATCATCTCTATAAAGACAATATATAACACACATCTCTATAAAGACAATACATAACACAAGCATTATTTTCTCTCATGAGACAAATTCATTTTTGTCTCTTTAGAGACAATATAAAAAAAACAAATCCAAGAAAAAAATCTCACCATTGAAATAAATCAATTCAAAAATTATTTAATTAAAACTAAACTACAATATCATTGATTATTTCATGATAGGGCACTATGGAATCAAACCACCAACCTCTTGCTTATAAAGTAGGTGCTCTTTTATTGAGCTAACACCCTTTAAAAAAATATGATTACCAATGTTAAGGGGCTCAACAAGTAGCTTGTAGAGAGTGTGCACCTATTAGACTATGAGGAGATGCATATAAGAAAGAATTGCATCAACTTTTCCTCATAGAAATGTTCAGTAAAATACTCCAAGAAACAACAAAGTTTTGGCATGCAACATTGTGGGTTTTCTTTAAGCCAAGAAAGAAGCATAAAATTTCAAATGATCAAGCTCGATATTTCATCCAAGAATTTACTAAAACATTGACATGGGAGGTAGTGTTGTATGTGCAACAAATTATAATGAAACAAAGATTCTCAAGCCAAGTACAAGTATATACTTGTGTGAATATATGATGCCTACCATAGAAAATTGAGACTTTTTCAAGATGCAAACAAAAAAATTGCTAATGCTCGTAGTATGGTGTCAAAAATTCATGGAACTAGAAATACTCAATATGCACCAAGAAAATGGTTCTAGAAATATAACTAGTCAAAGCCTTCAAAAGGATGTATGTACTTGCAAATTGTGATGAGAACAAGTTAACCAAGAATTACTAAGGAAGTACTCAGGTTACTCCTTAAATTTATGATGGCTACAATAGAAAGTTTGAAATTTTGGTTGAGAACAACAATTCTAGGGCTGGTAGCATGGTTTCAAAAATTTGTGCAACTAACCAAAACAATGCCTATAGAAAATATGAACAACCAACACTTTAAAAATGATGGATGTATGTTAATGATCGTGGATTAATGTGCAGGATTTACACTCAGGAACAACTCTCTCAAGGCCTTAGAAATTGTTTTCTTCCAAAATAACTTCATTTCTACATAGTTCTCAATGGAGGACTTTGTGAACCTATACAATTTAAATCCCTATTCTATTGTGAAAACACAAAATTTTCATGTGCAAGTTTGAAGTTAGGTTGTTCTCAATTTTTTTCACTCTCTCACAACATTATAGATGGAGAACAAAACCTAAGGTTTGTTTTTTTGTTTGACTATTTGATGACATAAAATACTTGATTGTGATTAATTGTAGATTATAGAGTACTTCATAAATTTGATGGACAAAATCAAAGATTTGAATGGAATTTAGGTTGGTTTTAACTTTTCATTCTCTCACCTTACAAATGGAGAAAGGAGCCTAAAGTTTTTTTTCCTATTTGATTATTCCATGACATCAAAAGACTTGAACATAACTCATTACAAATTTTGGAATATTTCCAAAATGTGGCAGACAAGATGGGTAGAGTGAAGTTTGACAATTAAATTTAACTTTATTCTTTCATCAAATTTTCAAACTATATAAAATGGCAATTTTGCATCCACTTTCCAAAATATACTGAAATGGATTAGTTAAAACTATAGTAAACCTAACTTGACAAGAAAAAAGTCTATTATTTGCAGCTAAAATTGATGCAGCAAAAGCGTACTAACAACCTCTGATTCACCATCTCAGATAACCCAATACATAAAAACCAAAGCATTAAATAGGACTTCAAAGCATCAAAATTTATTAAGAACATATTTTTATCAATTGTTGCACAACACCACACAGTTACAGGACGTAAATTTATGGGCCAACCCCAAAAACACACTAGCCAATCCAAATTCCCAAAATGCCCAGTTGTTATACCATGTAGCAGCAGTGCATTTTCCAAGTGATCTTAAACTTATGTAGATTAGCTACACAAATTCTTTCCCTAAATTACTACAGTAAAATGTACTTTTCTTTTTGGAAATTTCTAGTGGTGAGGCTAAAAATTGATTCCCCATATGGTTCAAAAAGGGACTGCACCACTATCCAGGTGTTGGAACAGTGTCTTTTGTTTCCAAGTGGCCTTACAATATGGAAGCATTCTCCCGTGGCTCAAAAAAAATGTAGATTCAACAATCAATTTCGGTGTGTGACCACATACATGCTAGAAATACAACTCTTCAATGTAACCTGAGCGAAAGGAATTAGAAATCAAAATAGAGCTTAAGCATTTCAAATGATATGTTTTATTAGATATCAAGCCACATCCCTTGACGTTAATTTACAATTAAAATTCTAGTATCTAATATTGAGTATTGACCTTGTAAACTTGAACAAATTCTTCAATGTATTCAGTGAGTAATGAAGGGGCTTGCTCAAATCCAATCCTGCTATGGAAATTATTTTACTAATTGACAAATCCCCAACGATGGCAATTTATGGGCCACAACAACATATCTCAAAGGCCTTTGCCCTCAGCTTGCAGGTACCACAAAATCGTTATTAATACACACAATTTCCATATATATAACAAGCATCCAAATAACTTAGATAGGCTATATAAAACTACTATCCAGTAGCCAGAATCAATGGATAGTAGAGGACATATAGTACCAAAAAAAAAAAAACTTTTGGGGCAATCATATAAATTAAATTGTTGGTAAAGAAAATAGATATCAATTCATAGTAAGACATTTGTGATACATTTTACATTTGTCTAATTAAATTGAAAAGCAGAAAAGGACATAACTAAATATCAATTGTTTATCCCAATTTATAAATGTTTTTCAAATATAGTGTTTATATTTAGAACACACTCTTTGATTGGAAAATCAAAAAGTACATTGGATGATAGAATATACCCATGCTATTGACATCTACTCCATATTCTAGTAGGATTTTGGCGTAATATTCAAAACCATACTATTGTAATCCCCGGAGACAACTCCTAGTTGTGGGGAACCAGTGCTTGGGACATTTAAAGATTTATAAGAGTTGTTAAAAACTTTGGATGGAGGGACAGGCCAGGATGATTTGCAATGTATCTTTTAGTTTTGAAATCTATATTTAAAACCAAATTGGCCAAGATAGATGAGGATTGTAGGGTTTTATATTAGAAAGCGGGTTGGAAGAAAGATTAGGGGACAAACATTTATGACTTAGGCAATTAAGAATCTAGGCTTAATTTCTATAGAATGAAAAATGAAAAAGGAAAGAATTATGGGTGAATTTCCAGGTACTCTCTGCCATTTGTGAAGCATTATTAAATATATTAATTAAAATAATCAAACAGCTTCATTACACTCATGCTAACAGAGGAAAACATTAATGGAGAAATGAAAACACAACAAAGAAGTGTTTCTACAATTACCCAAAAACTAGAATCAAAATGGTATTCTATCATTCAATTTCAGAGAGTTTTCTTCATTACAAAAACGATCATGATCCCCATACTCCAAGACTCTAAACCTCCCAACCCTTCCAAAAATTTTCTCCTCTATTTTATTTCTTCCCTAGTCAAACTGTCCAAGAATTGGTTACAGACTAACTCATAGTGAGTTACCTAAGTATCTCTTCTCACTAATATTAGTTCTTTATTTTTTAAATACATAGGAGTTTATTTGGAATGCTTTTGTAATATTAATATTCTACATAACATGATATATATATATATATATATATATATATATATATATATATATATATATATATATATTCCCTTCTTCCTTTTATTCGAACATACAATAAATACACCCTTTGATTTTGAGTGTAATAAAAATATGTGTGGGTCCTGTTATTGTTATACTTTCGCATAAGTTGGAAAGACCACATATAATGCTTTGAAGACTAAAAATGTTCATGGGAGCCCCCTTAGCTGGTTTCCAAAATGACTAGCAGTGTTGTGAAATCAAATGTAGGTCGTTGATCGGTAGGTGAGTGGTGTTAAAAATATAATTTCACTGCCCGCGCACAGGTCAGCGGTCAACGGAGAAAACCACGCGGTAAATCAAAACCGCTGGTCTCATATCGCACCACCCATCAGACTGAAGTGGTTTCCGTGCATCGAGCTCCGATGCAATTGGGAGCTGACAGCTGTTCAAGCGCTGATGCTGGCCTGACATCAGCACTGACAGTCCATCGGAAGGTATCTTTCACCCAACTAAGCATGTCCGATATCCGTCCGATCTTGATGCTTCTCTGTCCGCCGTTTGATCTCCTGGAAAGTTCTCCACCGGTTAAAAAGTGCATACGGGTCTGATATAACATTAATATAGTATGGTCCATAAGTATTGCCCATCCCGTATATTAAATTGCTGACATTTATTTTGGTAGGGTAGTTAATATTTTACGGCGAAGTTAATATAGCGTATGGGTAAGTTTATTTTTAATATATTTTTTTTAATATGGCGTTGACTCCAATTTTTGTTATGTAAAAACAAAACCCACCCGCGGGGATTAAAAAAAAGATGAAGTTTGTAATGTATTCGGAATATGAAGAAAAAAAACAGGGGGTCCGCAGTGCCTATGAGAAATTTGTGAATCTCACACAGTGAGATAAAAAAAAAAACTTGAATTCAGCAGCGAATGAAAAAGAACAGAGGGTGAATTTTGTATTGCAGGGAATGCACAGAAGTGCATAGATATTTTTGGGTCTGTAATGTAAAAGTGATTTTCATCCAGCAGGGTAAATTTTGTTTTGTAATGTAAGATTGCACAGCAGTGCAGGAAGAGAAGTAAATGAAAACCAGTAGCTTGTTTTGTTTCAAATCCATGAGTTGTTTCACACAGGTGAAAAGGTAAATCTGTAACTCTCTGTAAGTTTGTTTTTCACACAGCAATGAATGTAAATGAAATATTTACACACAGAGGTGTAAAATTTCATAGGAGGCAGAGTAACTTATGTGAAAATGTTTTGGTAAATCCCTCTGAGTGAAAGAGGATGAATATGTAAATGTTTTTTATTAATGAATGAAATTTTATGGTGGTGAAATACTCTGTCCTGTGTATTTATTTTTAAAAGACTTCTATGTGTAAAAGATCCTGGTGTAAAGGAAACAGAGCATAGCCTCTGTGTTTTATATTTTGATGGTTTTGGTATTTATCCATCCCAAACAGTAACAGCAAAAAAAATACCCAACAGTGGTATCAGAGCAGGCTTAGGCTCTTTGTAGGAGACAAAGAAGCTGAAGAAAGAAGTCTTTTGGTTGGAGCAGTCAGTGGTTTATAAATATACAGTCAAGGATTTAGAAGCATAGCTGAGAATGCAAGGAATGGCTAGCACAAGCACTAGCATGGGTTTGTTTAACCCTCAATTCCCACAGTTCAATGGGAAGGATTATGACTACTGGGCATAACCATGAAAGCCCTGTTTGCATGTCAAGATTTAGTGGGAAATATTGTAGATGGTTTTGATGAACCAGCCAAATGAGAACTGAGTTTAACAGATTAACTCAGGAGAGAAAGACCTATTTGAAGAGGCAATAGGAAGAAGGATGCAAAAGCCATTGTTTATATTTCTTGTATCAAGGTCATTAGACAAGAGTGTGTTTCCAAGGATAAACAGGAGCTAAGACATCCAAGGAAGCCCATGGGAAAACTCTCAAGACAAGAGCCTATCAAGGCATGGGAAAGTGAGGACAGCAAAACTACAGTTGTTGAGGAGAGATTTTGAGAATCTCAACATGAAGGAGTCAGACAATATTGACTCATTCTTCACACATGTAATTGGTCTGGTCACACAGATGAGGACTCATGGAGAAACCATTGAAGATAGGAGGATTGTGGAGAAAATACTGAGGGTCTTACCCTCAAATTTTGATGCTATTGTCACCACCATTGAAGAGACAAAGGATCTCTCAAGCTTTTCAGTTGATGAGCTTCATGCATCACTGATAACACATGAGCAGAGATTGAGTAGGAATCAGAACTCATCTCTAGAGCAAGCCTTCAAGACCCATATGTCCTTTGGAAGAGGAAGAGGTCAAGGCAGAGGAAACAAGAGAGGAAGAGGCAGAAGCCAGAACAGAGGTGGAAGGAACAGTCCAGCAAATGCTCAAGGAAGAGGCAGCAATCCAAATCAGAACCAAGGCCAAGGCAGCAGCCAACAAAGAGAACAACATCATGCTCAAGGACAAAGGTATGAAAAATCCAATGTCCAATGCTATTATTGTAAAAAATATTGGCATTATGCCAGTGAATGTAGGAAGAAGCAGCATGATATGAGTAATAGACAAAATGAAAATGTTACTAAAGAAAACATCAGCTAAACTAATGCGTTGTTTACTTGTAACATGGCTGAAACAAATAGTGAAGACATATGGTTTTTAGACTCAGGTTGCAGCAACCATATGACAGGAAATATAGCTCTCTTTTCTTCCCTAGATAAAAATATGAAATCAGAAGTCACACTAGGAACTGATAGCAAAATTTCTGTTATGGGAAAAGGGGAGGTAAAAATATTTACAAAGCAAGGAGAAAGGAAAACCATAGCAGATGTTTATTATGTCCTCGGAATGAGATGTAACTTCTTGAGTATTGGACAGCTTGTTCAAAAGGGTTACAATGTTTTCTTTGTGAATGATGTGTGTACCATCATGGATATACCACCCAGCAAACGATGCATTGCTGAAGTGAGAATGACAAGGAACAGGATGTTCCCTCTCAAGATCAGGGCAGATTTGAAAAACAAAAATAAAATTGCAGCAGTGACCCAAGAAGCTTTCCAAAGCGTGCCAAAGGATGAAAATTGGTTGTGGCACTTGAGATTTGGTCATCTCAATTTTGGAGGTCTAAATTTGTTAAGCAGAAAAGGAATGGTGAAAGGATTACCATTGATAGAGAAACCGGACAGCCTATGTGAAGGTTGCATTTTGGGGAAACAACATAGAGAAAGTTTTCCCTTAGGTAAAAGCATAAGGGCAAAGGCACCCTTAGAGATCATCCACTCAGATTTATGTGGACCGATGCAAGCTGCATCATTAGCATGTAACCAATACTTCCTAACTTTCATTGATGATTATACAAGAAAGACTTGGATTTATTTTCTCAAAAACAAAAGTGAAGTGTTTGAGAAATTCCAAAACTTCAAGGCACTTGTGGAGAACCAAAGCGGGCTGCATATTAAAGTTCTCAGAACTGATAGAGGAGGAGAGTATATCTCCAAGGAATTCCTAAGATTTTGCAGAGAAAATGGAATTCATAAACAATTTACAGCAAGGTACACCCCACAGCAAAATGGAGTTGCTGAAAGGAAGAACAGGACCATCATGGATATGGCGAGGAGCATGTTGAAGGCAAAGCATTTGCCAAATGAATATTGGGCTGAAGCTGTAAATTGTGCAGCATATATTTTGAATAGGTGTCCTACAAAAGCAGTGATGAATAGAGTGCCAGAAGAAGCATGGAGTGGGAGAAAGCAAGGAGTCACCCACATGAGAGTTTTTGGATGTGTGGCCTATGCACACATTCCAGATCAGCTAAGGAGGAAGTTGGACAGCAAAGGGGAGAAATGTATTTTCATTGGATACAGTGAGGAATCCAAGGCCTACAGGTTGTATATCCCATCCACCAAGAAGTTTTTTATCAGCAGAGATGTTCAATTCATTGAAGAGGAAGCTTGGGATGGAAGCATAGAGAAAACAGTGAATGTTAAAAACTGTTTGTCTCATGATGAAGATGATGAAGAGGTGGCTGAAATACATCCCCAAACAGCAGCACCAACACAAGGACAGCAAGGAACACCATTGAGGATAAATGAGAGTGCTTCTCCAAGCACACCACAAGGAGGAAATTCAAGTGCATCTTCAAGCACTTGCACACCAAGTAAAAGAGGTAAGAAGTTCAGAAACTTAAGTGATATTTATGATGAAGGAATGAATTCCTTATTTGCCTTGTTTTGTCAT
>APFE030474137.1:0-10815 GCA_000404065.3 Pinus taeda | reverse complement strand
CCTTTACGTTCAGGAGGCCCGCCTTCAAACATACGATCATGGAAGATGGGTGAGGGACCACATGGCTGGCTCAGGTGGTGGAGAAATGGCACGACGAGTTAGTTGGTGGTTGCAAGGGGATGCTAGTTTCCGGCTGAGGACCATCTTGGAGAAAAACATTCTCCTAGGGATATCACCCACAAAATGGTGGGTAACAGTCCCTATTAGAAATGAATCAAGGAAGATATGCCTGTGTCTATACTTTCATAATCTCAATCATGTATTAGATAAAGATAACTAACCCATCCCATCCATGGAATGAATTCTTCATATTGTCTCAGGTTCTGAAATGTTTTCTTTACTTGATGGTTTTTTTGGTTATAACCAATTTCTAGTATATGAACCAGATATGCTTAAAAAAACCTTCAAAACCAAGTGGGGTACATTTTCATATAGATGTATGTCTTTCAGGCTGTTGAATGTTGGGGCCACCTTTCAACAGGAATTGGACATCACTTTCAGAGGATTAATTGGGCATAATGTGGTTGTATATCTTGATGATGTGACGATATTTTCCAAAATACATTCATATCATGTATATCATCTCATACCATTTTCTGAGCATTGTCAAAAATACGGGATCTCACTCAATCCCAAGAAAAGTATCTTTGCGGTATTTGAGGGAAATCTCTTAGGAAACATCACAATTGAGAGAAGAATCACCATCGATCCGGAAAGAGTTAAAGAAATCACACAGATTCCCTACCCTAATAGGAAAAAGGCCATGCAGTCTTTCTTATGAAAGATAAACTTTGTTAGAAAATTCATATTTTATTTCGCACCTATTTTGAAACCATTACAAAATATGATCAAGAAAGATGTGATTTCTAAGTGGAATGAAGAATAAAAGGAGGCCTTTTCTAAGATTAGGGAAGAAATTGTTGCAGCCCCCACCTTATTTATTCCTAAGTTTGCTAAATAAATGTTTCTTTACACTTTTGCAGGCGACTCTTCACTCAAGAAATATGCACACAAAAGAACGACCAAGGAGATGAAAACCCTATATATTTCATGAGTACAAGAATGGAAGCATCTGAGATAAAGTATCTTGATATCCATAAGCAAGATTATGCAGTCTACAAAGAAGTAAAGCACTTTAGGCCTTGTATCTTGAATAGCCATGTCAAGATGATTTACCCTCACCCTACGATTAGATCGCTATTTGTAAAAAAGGAACTGGGGTAATGCAGAAGCAATTGGATGAAGTCACTGTAAGAATATGACCTCGAGTTTAAGCCATATCATACTATTAAAGGTACTAGATTATGTAAATTAGTTGTAGAGGCTACAAATCCAAAAAAAGAAGATATGATATATTGAGTTAACAAAATTGAGATGTACACCTCATATTCCATGCATAGGTATACTTCAAAATTGTCATGGTATAGCGAATTGAGGCAATATTTAGAAGATGGAACTTTGGCTTTAGAGATCTAAGTAACACGAAAGCATGCAATCAGACTCATGTCCACATAATTGCAATTAATCAATGGTATTATGTTCATAAAATATCATAACGAAGTCTTATTGTGGTGCTTAGAATCATCCGAATCAGATAAAGTTCTTGCAGAACTTCATGATGGCCCAGTTGGAGGTCACTTTGCTGATGAAACCATTGCACACAAGATTATTCATGCAACTTACTATTGGTTGACTTTATTTAAAGACACATATGCATATGCCAGGAAGTGTCCTATTTGTCAAAACTATGTTAGAAGGGAAAAGAGTGTGGTTGCCCCATTAAATCTAATCCAAGTTGAAGAAACATTTTAGTAATAGGGACTTGATATTATCGGTGAAATTCTCCCTTGTTCATCTAAACGACATTGATATATCCTTACGCCTGCATATTATTTCACGCATTTGGTAGATGTCATTCCATTGAAACAAGTCAATGATCAAATGGTGATGCCATTCATAGAACATAACAACATTGCCAAGTTGTGTTCCAACCTCTTGTTTTTTATAATACCACTTATTTTTCATCATTGGAATCATATGGATTTTCTTTATACAAAGGAAACGTTTTGAAACATTCTTCAAATTATTATCCCCAAGGTAATGATATAGTAGAATCAAGTAACAAGAATCTAATTTGTATCATTAAGAAAATAATGGTCTACCAACAGTGTAACTTGCACAATGCTTTATCAAATGCTCTGTGGGCTGACCGTGTGACACTGAAATATCCCCTTGGAACCTCATCATACTTCCTAGTATATAGGAAGGAATTTTTTCTCCCCCCTAATATTTATCTTCCATCTCTACAACTTTCCCATGATTCTCGTGGTAGGTATTCCCTATCATTTAGAACTGAATTGATACCCTTCTAAAACTTGAAGAAGAGAGGAAAAAGGCTCATTCTAAATTCACAACCCATCAACAAAGGATTAAAATATGGTTTGACAAAAAAATCCACAAGTGATAAAGAGTTTCGTGTGGTAGACCTTATATTGAAATAGGACAAACCCCATGAAGACAATGGAAAACACACCAAGTTCCAGTGCTTGTTTCTTGGTACATTCCTAATTCACAAGAAACTTGGCCTAAACACCTATAAATTGCAATCCCTACATGGGGAGATTAAATCCCTCCCTATTAACAAATAATATCCCAAATGTTGTTTCAATAAAAACTCCTAAAGTTGTTCCCATTTGTACATATTTTGTTTTATGCTTTCCTCTTATGTCATTTTCTCGTTATTTTTCCAAACTTACTTTTACTTCGCATGATTCTCATGGTAGGTCTCTCCCTATTCTTTAGAATTGAATTGATACACTTCTAAAACTTGAGGAAGAGAGGGAAAAGGCATGTTCTAAATTCACAAGCCATCAAAAAAGGATTAAAATATGGTTTGATAAAAAAATCCACAAGTGATAAAAAGTTTTGTGTGGGAGACCTTATATTGAAATGGGACAAACCCTGTGAAGACAAGGGAAACCTCACCAAGTTTAAGTCCTTGTTTCTTGGTACATTCCTAATTCACGAGAAACTTGGCCTAAACACCCATACATTTCAAACCCTATAAGGGGAGATTGAATCCCTTCATGTTAACAAATAAGATCCCAAATGTTATTTCAATAAAAACTCCTAGAGTTGTTCCCATTTGTACATATTTTGTTTTATGCTTTCCTTTTATGTCATTTTCTATTATTTTTCCAAACTTAATTTTACTTTGCATTTTACTGTCAAGCCCTTTGTACATAAATAAATGGCATTGTAAATAAATAACTTGCCCATCCCATAATAAATGGTGCTCTATCAAATGTCATGAATAATACTATGGTAATTTGACCTCAATTGGCTAACATTATACCTCCATCAACTGGTTCATTTCTAAACAACTTATGAGTCAATATCATCCAAACAGAAAATAAGAATTGAGACATGTGGGGAACTTTACTAAGTTGCTAGAATCTGAATCCTTAACATGATCTTTATAACTTGATTGGTCTTGAATCAATGAATTATGTGTGTGAATGTGTCGACCCACTTGTTAGAGAAGGGATAGGGAGAAAATTGTAAAAATGCGAGCAATCCAATTTCATAAAATATTAAAGTCTCTAAAGCACAAGGAACAACCTCTCCGACCATAAAATAAGTCAAGGTCCCTCATCCACCCTCGTGTAGAAAAACCCAAATAATCAAAATTGCATGAAAAGAAAAGTAAATAAAAGGGTAAAGGCATGAGAAAGTCTTCCTACACGGAGAGGTGATACAAGCAACATCATCAAGGTTGTGGAGACACGTTGGTAGTGAAGCAATGTTTGTGATTTCTTGAGTGAATGCGTCAAGGCTATGGACGCTCACTAGAAACGAAGCAACACCAGAGACTCATACTTAATTCTGAATGTTCTAAACTTGCATACATAATATCTCCATCTCCTATCAAATATTTTGGTGTGCGACTCATATTTCAATTGATGTGTCATGAATCAAGATAAAGAAGAGTTAACAGAGAAACTAAACTTTTAATCTGGGGTAAACAACTAAATTAGCGGTACCCATGGATTCAGATCAATACTTCCTTAATGATTAGGCTCCACCATAAATAAGGGTTGAACCAAATATGTTGAGTTCCTACTAGTTAATCGTCAATTGTTCTAGCAACTCTACTAGCCCCAAATTTTCGACATATACTAAAATTTGGAGTCCCCCTTCTTTTGTTTTCAATTGATAAACATCCTTGTTTCTCTCTGAGTCAGCAAAGTAAAATGGTTACACTTGTGCACTTTTCATTGTGATGCAACACTCTTTAGTAGCTTAGCGCATCACTACCTCATAAGGTAGTGCATTGTGCATATTCCTAGCACCACACTACACACCTATCCAATGTAGCGCACTACCTTAATATATCATGCAATCTATGTCACAAAGGGGCATTTAATTGACATTAACCCTCCTCGCATGTGCGAAAAACTATAAAAGGGCCAACGCCCAAAGTAATTTTCATAGTGTATCCTTGTCGCTCGAGCCCCTTACTCACCAGCCTGTTGAAGCATAGTAGTATGTTCCTCTCCTATTGGGATTTTTGTAACCAACAAGGACATAGCGATAACACTACATGTGAGGTATGATTTTGCACACCACCTATGTCATTATTGGCTTTCTTATGTTTCTTTGGCGCAACCTGTAGTGCCCACTCTAGTTTCCTAGCCCTAATATGACATTATCTTAGATACTTTATTATTTGAGGACCTTGGGTTGAGGATCTAGGCACATGACTCTATTAGTAGTGATTGTGACATTAGTGGTTGTGATGTTTATGTATGTTCTCCATTGACATTATGATGATGATAGTATTAATGGTTAGGGATGTTCTCTATTGGTATTATGATGATTGTAACATTAATGATTATACACATTCTCTATTGATATTATGATAATTGTAACATTAATGATTATGCACGTTCTCTATTGATATTATGATGATTGTGCTATAAATGGTTATGTTTGTTCTCTATTGAATTTATGATGATGATAGCACTAAAGGATATGCATGTTCTCTATTGATATCATAATGATGATAGCTTTGATGGATAGGTATGTTTTCTGTTTATGTTACAATGTTGATAGCCATGATGGATGTGTTCCCTATGTTACCTACTTGCATTAGTTCTGGTTCACAATGAACAAAGATGTGAATGACTAGGTGATGGCGATGATGTTATTATGACAATGGCTAACACTGAGAAACCTTGTTACTGATGATTATTGAGTATGGTAGGAAACCACCAGAGGCACTTGCATATGATGAGTTGACGACACCTGGCACAAATTAGTTGCTTGGCCAAATGACTCACATATGGGTGATGGGGTTGTACAATTGGATGGAACTACATGGAAGGGGTGGGACACTGTCCCTAATCTCACCCACTAGCACTCCCGTCGTGACTTGGGATGGAAAAGTTGAAACACCTTCACCTTGAAGATCACGATGTCATGAGGGCAGGTCCCAAAGTTAGGTCGCTCATGAGGATTTTACTAGGGCGCGCACATCAAGGCAGATTTCTTAATCTTTGACACCATTAGTCTCACTATAGCAGGCAACATAAGTGATGATAGTGGTTTATGACATTGCGCCTATACTTTCCCCTCGTAGTCACTAAATGCTTGAAGGGAAAGTGGTGTGACACCCTTGGAACTTCAATGGAATTTCTTGAAGGACACGACCAACTTGGAACCCTTGGCATCACAAATAAACTATTAGGCGTGGCACCCTTAGAATTTCAAGGGAAGTTCTTGAAGGGCACGACCAACTTGGCACCTTTGGAATCATTAAAAATAAATAAATTAACTTCTATACTATATTTTTTTTAATTAATCGTAATAAATACAACCACAAGAGAAAAACATAGGGAATTCAAATTTATTCAGCACTATCTAACACATCCCTGAATTTCATTTCACTGAACATATCATAAAATTTACATATATTTAACTAAGGCCATAAAGAAATCGTACAAAATGATATTGCAACACATATGTACCGTTCACCAGAAGACGAGACTCCACTTGATTTTCCATTACTTGTCTTCCCTTGTTGTCGGTCACCTCCGAGTGTGAATGACAACGTACTTGATCCGAATGCGATGACCCACCAGTTAACCTCCCAGCCTACTCCTTGGGTACTCTTCTTCCCCGCAAACCCCCGAACTGCAATGGGGTTGTACAATGGAGGAATGCAATAGCTGGTAGAGAGCACTCCTTGGCTCAAGAGTCCTCTCCCTAAAATCCTCTACCTCACCAAACTCACTATAGTTTCGTAATTACTACTCTGACATAATCTCATCCATCCAACAATAGGGTTCCCAAAAGTGCCTTCTCCCATGGTTTGCCTCTTCTTTTATAGGAGTCCTCCTAGGTGACATTTGGCATGTTATGCATAATTAATTTTTTTTTTATAATTCAATAGTTTGATTATTCACCCACCCATGTGTCACTCTCTCATCAAGGGTCTCCAAAATTATTTACTTAAATTTAAAATTAATATTTTCCTCACTTCAACAAGATTCTTATTTTTTTCCTAGTTGCATCTTGATCCCCTTTTTATCCCTTAATTTGTATTCATAACTAAAGTCAATTAATGAGTCAAGATTTGATCCCCTATCTACTCCCTAATTTAACTCAAGTTATCTCTTAGATGGATATTCTTATGTTGGTTGTTGTCACATGGAGATTCTCTACATTTCTCTAAAATTTAATTTATTAATCTTATTTTAATTCACCTTTCTCTTCTCTTAATTAGGTTTAACTAGTTTAGGATTAATCTTTATCTTTACATTTATGTCCCTCTTTCCCCTTTTTACCTAACTAAACTACATAATCTACTTAATATTTTCCAACATGGGGAGGGTAGAGTTTTTAAGATAAAATATTTTATTTCTTCCCATGATCCCCTTAACCCAAGTTTTATTCTTGATTTAATTACCTCAGTTTCTAACATCATTTACCCTTGATGTAAATCCACCTAGTTTTCATTTCTTGATTATATATATTAATTAATTTATTTTTACTGATTCCAAGGGTGCCAAGTTTGGTAGTGCCCTTCAAGAACTTCCCTTAAAGTTCCAAGGGTGCCACGCCTAACAATTTATTTGTGATGTTGAGGGTGCCAAGTTTGATCGTGCCCTTCAAGAACTTCCCTTGAAGTTCCAAGGGTGCCACGCCAGTTGCCCTTCAAGCATTCAATGGCTATGAGGGGAAAGTATAAGTGCAACCACAGAGACCACTATAATCTCTTATGTTGCCTACTATAGTGAGACTAATGGTGTTGGGGATCAAGGAATCCTCCTTGATGCATGCCCCTCGGTAAAATCCTCATGAGCGAACCAACTTTAGGACCTGCCCTCATGACATCGTGATCTTCAAAGTGAAGGTGTTTCAACCTTTCTAGCCCAACAACTTACCTTCCCCCAGCGAGCCCGTATTTTTGAATTTTTTATGCCTGAGAATTCTAAATTTCCCAAAACAAGTCCCCCATACTCTGCTTCTATTTTTCCCCGAGATGTCAAGACAAATCATTTCCACGGTTACTTTTCTATTAGGTTATCGTTGATACCAGTGGGTAGATGAGGCAGTATTAGGGTTTTTATCAGTATTTACAGTTGTTCAGAAGCCTTCAATTATTTTCAATTACAGTCAGTACTTATCAGATGTTATACATGAGTAGTTTCTTAAGTTTAAAGTTGAAGGTGTGTTCAAACACAAATCAATTTTGGTATAGTCTAATGTTATTGTACCAGGCAGATGGGTTCAAGTTCCAATTACAGAAGATGGATGATCAGGGTACCCCATTATCAGTCATTCATTAGAATTCTTTCGTTAGAAGAAACTCAAAGGATTATTCATTCACCAATTTTGTGGATAAGTTTTTACATACATCCTTGTGTCTACTCAACAGTGATGCTATACCAAGGATTTCACCAGAGATCAAGAAGTTTTTGCATCTATCAGAAAAATCAAAAGTTTGAGATTGGTATTTATACCAAAATTATACAGAAATTAGAATCTATGGGTGTGAAATTCCTCCCTATAGATTACCAGTGTTTGTGCCAATGAGAATCTTTGACGTTGAATATGCTAGACAGATGTTAAATATGGATGAATTTCACTTTGTGTCAAATAAAAAGAAGGCACAATTTAAATTGAAGGAAAATGTTGGGCCATATATTGTAAATACCAGAGCAGCAACAAAGGAAGTGGAGGACCAATCTTCACTTGGTCTTATGATCCATTAGGGATAATTTCAAAGTTGAGAGTTGAGCAAAAGTCTACTCCATATGCACATACACCTAGGAAAAATATAGAGAAGTATGTTAATCAGGAGCAATGGACAGAGAACAAATTACAGAGGCTGAAGAGCAGATAATCAGTCAATCTCTCCAAAAAATCCTATTCCAATGGACAAAGAAATCAAGAGGTCGAGGGAGAGTATGTCCCCTACAACTTCATAAGCTCAGGCTGCAGACTTTTGTGTCTTCAAGAGGAGGAAAAAGGATCCAAATAACACTACTAAGACTAGTCCTCAAGTCATAAATATTCAAGAAGAATCCTCAGAAGAAAAGGATTCACAGGAGAAAAGTACAATGGTTTTGACAGGTACTCCTACCACTTCTTTTTCATATATAGAGGAAACAACTCAGTTTCCTATCTCTTCTACATCTCATATTCTAGCACAATAGAGAATTTTTGCAAGATACAGGGTAATCAAGTTGAAGAATGAAGCTTTGAAGGATTCAACATATTCATAGATTTGGAAGCAAACTGCCACCACCCAACACAAATTTCTATCTGCAATTGACTCAGAGAAAGGGCAGTTCCAAATGGCCTTTTGGGAACCTACAATGTCAGCTCCCAAAAGTGCCAAAGATTACAAGGCTTCCATATTTTCATTGATACCAAAAAGGTTCATGCAATCGATCAAATCGATTTTCATAAGAAAGAAGATGAAATGAAGTACTCAAAACTGACCAATTCAACCAAGGATGCCTCTAAATTACAAATGTCTTTGAATAATATGCACTCATAGTTGAAGATTGAAGGAATGCCTTTTCTAGCCAAAGACACCAGAATCAAAACTTTAGAAGATTTAATTATGAAACTAGGATATGATCCTAGTGATGTCAAGGCAGCGGAGGAGATTATTAAAAACAAAAATTCAGATATCGAAGCCCTCAGTAAAGAGCTTAGGCTTCCAATAACAGAGCACCCTCAAGGAAAAGAAGTAACCAATCTAGGGATGGAAAAAGAAAAATTGTTCAAAATAGTAGTTGAACAGAATGTTCAGATCTAGAAGATGGAACAAGACATGGAAGCATCATTGAAGGAAAAGGAATGACTAGAAGCAGCAGGTACATCAACACAATAGGAAACACAACAGACAGCACAAACATCAACTTCATATTCTTCTAAGAAGCTAGCCCAAGCTTTAGGAGAATTATCTTTAACAAATAAGAAAAATGAGAAGTTAACATCAACACTCACAAAGATGGAAGAAAGAAAGATCAGAGCAAACAATGCATACCTAGCAGAGGTACAAAAGAATTTTAAATTATTTCAGCAAATTCAAAAATATGAAGATCAATACTTTAAAACTCAAATGTTAACAAAAGCCAAGCGCAACATTTGGCACAATATTAATGCAAATATTACATAATTGTGGCCATCCATTCAGATCATTTTTTAACAAGAAGAGTTGATGCAGAATGTTAAGATAGTAATTGAGTAGACAAAAGTTGAAATTGAGCACAGACCAGCAGAAGCACACATGATTATAAAAATGTTGAATTCCAAAACTAAATATGAGCTTGAAGAACTCAACATTCATGATAGAACAGATGCAGTGATGGAAGTCAAAAGAGTGTTGACAAAAAAGAAATCTTATGGTGAAATTAGCAAATAAGTGCAAAGAATTGGAGTTACAAGTAAAAATATTCAACATAAAATTTAATGTATTGCAGGAGAAAGAGCTCCCAACCTTAAGAGCTTCTAATGGAAAATTGATTCCATTAGAAAAATATCAAGATCAATTATGTAATATTGTCATAGATGCATCTAGATTTACTAAAGTTGGAGGAATTATAAGTGAAGAAGCTTTCATGGAGGGCCTACACCATGATCTCTTTGTTCAGCATGAAATTCATCATCTATTTCTGAATAAGCCAACTTTTGAGACACACAAAAGTAGATGAGAGATTCAGGAACATGGTAAATTTTCCCATTCCAAGTGAAGAGCTATGGGACAAGTTACTAGAGCTAGTTGAATAAATATAAACAAAAATCCTATAGTTTTTGGCAACAAATGGACAAAGGAAGAGAAAAAATAGCTATAGTTAGCAACAGTTCACTTAAAAGTCTAAACAGAAAATCAGTAATAGTCTAGATTTCCTATTACTTAATTCTATTTTGGAAATATCTACATGTTTTTAGTAGATATTGTTTTTGTGATAATTTTTATTTTAAGTTTGAATTTATTCGAGACAAGGTCTATAAATATTTTGTAAAAATACTTAATGAGAGTTGGTGTTGGGTCCCTATAATACTAGTGATTACCCCATTACTATTGTAGTTATACCCCTTATTGATATTGTTGTGCCCCTATTTCCCCCATATTGTTATTACTGTGCCCTATAGAATCCCTCTATTGTTATTCTTGTGGCTTTATATTATTATTGTTAGGTCGGTTGGTTTATATTGTGACTCCTTAGACTCCTATATATAGAAAGAAGGTTTTGTCATTTGAATCATCCAAGAATTGTTCATTTATGTAATGTA
>APFE030474135.1:36336-120214 GCA_000404065.3 Pinus taeda | reverse complement strand
CCTTACTTCAACATATCCTGATTGCTCCGGGGAGATGATACCTGGCAGGAGTGGTTTTAATCTTAAGGCCACTACTTTAGAGACAATCTTGTAGATAATATTGCATAGAGCAATAGGCCTGAATTTATCTGGGGTGCTGGAGTCCTCCGATTTAGGAATTAAGGCGATAAAAGTTGCATTTAAGCCTGGATACATCCAGGGTAAGTTTCGAGACTCTTCGACAACTTGCCACACCTCCCATTTAATTAGTTCCCAGAAGTAATGGAAGAAGTTTGATGAGAAGCCATCGGGACCTGGAGCCTTACCGGCTTTTAAGGATTTTGCAGCAGATTCCACCTCCTGTAAACTGATTGGTTTAAGAAGCAGGGAGTTTTGTTCCTTAGACACTAGTCACGGAATATTCCTGGTAATGTTGTTTATAGCCTCATCTCTGTTGAGATTTGGCTCTTGACTCATTTCTTTAAAATAATGGAGGAATTCCTTTTCTATATCTTCCTGGGTCTCCAGTTTGTCGCCTTGAGCGTTGATAACCTGAGAAATTTGATTGTGCATTCTTCTTTGCACTGTGGTTCTATGGAAGAACTTGGTGTTCTTCTCCCCTTCCTTCAACCACCGGATGCGGGATTTCTGTCTCCATAGAACTTCCTCTTGTTGCTCTCGTTCCTGGAGTTTTCTTTCCATTGCTTGTTCCTTGTGCGCTAGCTCCTCTGTCCGTCCTTCTAGGATTAATTTCTGTTGAATTGATTTGAGTTCCTGGAGAATCGATTCCTTTTCCTTAAAGATGTTGCCAAAGGTATCTTTATTCCATTTCTTGATTTCTCCTTTAAGGAACTGCAATTTCTTTTGAAATCTGGCCATTTTGGATTGTTCGATTGGGTTGCTATTTTTCCAAGTTGTAGTTATGAAATCCTTGAATTCTGGATGTGAAAGCCAGAATGCTTCAAATCTGAATGGTTTTTTGATATTATTGCCCAGTCTGTTCCAAAGCATTTCTATGGGCCAATGATCCAAGCCTGAGAAAGGAATGATATGTGCTGTGAACTCTCCTCCAACATGGACAGCATTGTCAGAGATCAAGAACCTGTCAAGACGGGATGCAATCTGCATGGGAATAATCCTCTTGTTCGTCCAAGTATAAAGGCCATTTGCTGTAGGAAGATCTATAAGCCAGTTACTCTGAATAAAGTCCTTTAGAAGTGTTCCATCTTTATTGGTTCTGCAGCATCCTCCTATCTTTTCCTCTGAGGTAGCTATCATGTTAAAGTCTCCTCCCGTCACCCATAGCGGATGCCTCCTATCCTGATTGTGCTGCTCTATTGTATTCAAAATTGCTGCCTTCTGCTGCGTTTCTTGGGGAAAATAGACATTCGTTAAGTGTCCATAAATATTGGTGCCCATAAGATGAAAAATAGCCTGAATGAAACTTTTGTTACCATGAATATTATTTAACTGAATCTTTCTTGCATCCCATAGAATTGCAAGTCCTCCTGAGGCTCCTTGCGCTTCCACTGCTATCACCTGGCCTCCCGGCCATGCTTTAGTGGCTGCTCGTTCTAAAAAATTTAGTGAGCATTTAGTTTCTTGAAGAAATAAGATTGATGGTGGTTCTTCCATGATCAAATTTTTTAGGAGTTTCCTTTTCCTGGGGCTATTGAGCCCTCTTATGTTCCAAGATATTAGCTTCATTGGGAGGGGTTGAAGTTGGTGTTGAAATACTTAGTAAGTTTGGCATATCTGCCAGACTCCACTAAGACCGCTCCAAGCTTGTAGTTCGTTCCAAGGCTGTTTTCCTGCCTCTTTTTTTGCTGTCTTTGAATGCGCATTTTCCATCCCATTTACTACCTGTTTGTATTCCGAGGGAGTATTTCTTTTGTGCCTTGCTTAATATTTCCACCAAATTGTCAACTTGGTTTTCATGGATTTTGTCAAAGTTGCCTTGTTTGCAGGCTTGTTCCATTCCTATGAGGTCGAGTTCCCCAAGATCAATTGGGTCACTATCATCTTCCATGGGTTGTATTTCTTGCGATTGTCCTTCTACCTCCTTCCCTTTGTCCTTACTTTGTAGAGGGTTATCAATATCCATAGCTGGGTTGCTCTCGGGATTGGAGATCTGTGGGGTTTTTTCACTTTGCTGAGTCGAGCTTGGTTTCTCTGGTGATGATACTTTGAGAGGTGTTTTTTCCTTGCTGGGTTCATCTTGTGATGTCATTTTTGCTAGCGCCTCAAAGCTATTGCTGGTAGAGGGATTGTGGTTCTCCCCTGGTGGAGATTTTGGAGGGGCATTCGGCTTCTTGCTGCTTCGTCTTCTGTTGATCACTTTAGTGAAGCCATTCTGTTGATGTGATTCAGGATTCATTTGAGTTGCTTCTTTCTTATTCAGGGGACAGTCTCTGAATAAATGTCCGATCGCATGACATTTCCTACAGCGGAAAGGCACTTGTTCATAATCAATCACTTGGATCCAGTCATGATCCTCATGGAAAAGTCTGATTGTATCAGGCAAAGGTTGCTTTAGATCCATGTAAACACAGATCCGAGCATAGGAGACAAATGTGCTTGGTCTCACCGTTTTGGTTTCTTCTACAACTTTGATAAAATCTCCTATCATTGATCCAATGGCTTTTAAAGAGTCTTCATCCCAATATTCCCATGGAAGCGAATATAGACGGATCCAGACTGGCGCATAGCTAAGGTCTTCATTATCCGGATTGAAACGGGCTACCCATTCTCTGAGAAAGAGCCCAGCAGAGTTAAAAAAGTAAGGCCCCCCATCAAATACTCTGTTCCTATCTTCCAGACAGTTGAAAATAGCTGTGAAAAATCCCTTGGGCCCTAGGAGGAGGGTTATTTCACCCTTTGGCTTCCATTTGTGATTTATCCAACCTCTTGGAGCTTTTTCATTTGGCCAGTAGCCCAGAAATTTCCCTATGAGGGCATGATCGTGCATATATTGTATTCTTCCATTTATTCTTTCACTAGGCAGTTCAACTTCTGGCCTATGAGTAGCAACCGGTTTACAGGTGGACGAACTAACCTTTGGATTTTCGGTTGAAGCTTGAGGATCCACGGTGTTCTGCGATTCCCGTGCAGACTTTTCTTGATTGGCCGAGACTGTGTTTGTATTACCTTCTAGTCCTTGCTGGCTTCCGTTAAAGGGTGGAAGCTCTGCCTCATCCCCCTGCGGGGGTATCATTTGGTCCGCCTAATCTGCCTGCGTACTGGAATACTTGCAGCTTTGGTCAGATCTGGAGGTGCAGAGCAGGAGCTCTGCCGCCGCAGGTTTCCTGACAGTCGAAACCCTACAACTTCAAAACGCCAACGCTCATCACTCCGCCAACTCCGTCCAAGATACCATGACCCTTGATCGAAGCTAAGGATTGATTAGAGGATAGGTATCATTATTTTATTCCAGTTTTATTATGCATGTGATCTATTATTCTAATTTATGATGGTTACATGTAATCTATGGTTCTGGTTTATGATGATTGCATGTGATTCATGATTTTTATCTATGATTATTGTGTTTTGAACTATCCAGATGTGATATGTTTATACATAATGATTTTATCAAAGATGCTAGCTTGACTTGTTATGACAAGAATTAAACATGATTGCAAGTGTACCTTATTGATGAGCTACCAATGAGGTATGATGTGAATTTATTTCAGTTTATTTAAAATTTAATGGAAGTTATGTGCTTGGTATAGGAAGCACGAAGATGACCAATTGGGTGTTTGAAATTGAATACAAGGATTAGCAGTAATAGAAAAAGGAATTCAAACATGCAGTAGTGTGTTGGTAAAGAACTTTAGGAGTAGGGTCGTTGTGGGACACCAGTGCCCAATACCATCCATTGGTTTCCATGAGCATACTATGGCTGGTATGATGGTTTTGAAACAAGTATATGCCCTGGTTGTTTGAACTTCTAATTCGAGAAAAACTTGTCAAGGGATGGATCGCCAAAGAAATGGGATGTCGAGGAACTTGGAAGCTGAGTGACTACAGAAAAGGGGGTGACCAGATTTCTCAATGGACTATGTATTTGAGAAGGGAAGGCCCGTGATGGATTTGTTTTAGTCATTAGAATTTCCAGATGGAATCTGATGCACATTGGTACTGTTCCCTGGAACAATGATCCAGTAATTATTCACTGAGAGGACAAGTGGCACACGATTGTAGTGTTAGACATTGGAGGAATATTTGACTTTGAAAATGGATTTTGGACTTCCTGGGAAGGAGGTAAATCCTAGTACTACTTTGAGTGTGGAGCTGTTAGCCTCTATATTCCCTTGTTTCTGATGCGGATATTGTATCCTTTTATTTGTTGGTTGAGCATATATGTATATTATTGTAACTACTATATCGAGCTGGATTTATAAAGCTCGATAGATAGTATGCTTATTTTATGGTTGAAGAAAATGTGCATGAGCATATGTGGTTGTTATTGTAAATACGGTAATGAGATATTTTATAAATCTCCAGTGAACGATATGTTTGTTATGTTTCAACAGTGGTCATTGTAAATATTGTAACAAGTTGTGTTATCAAGGTCCATAGGAAATATGTTTTGGTTTTCAATGTTCTTTCTTATTGTAGGTGTTGTTGAACAGTGAGGATGGTGTTCCCCTAAGGGGGAGGGTTCTATAACAACCCTGGTGAAAATTCCATGTAATAAAAGTTAATAAAGGAAAAATAATAACCATGGCTATGGGACACTTATTCCAATATGAATGTTGGGAAAAACACCCTAGTGGGTGTTCATTTTAGTTATTATGGCTAAAGGAAATTAGCAAAGGAAATGGAAAAGGAATTTGAAAAGGAAAGAGGCATTATTTGGCATTTTATTTATGAAAATAATGGAAATTAGGAGAAAAGGAACGTGAAGGTTACATGTTGCATGTGAGGAGGTGTTACCGGGAATAGTGTCCACTTAGAACTGCTATTGCCACTAAGACTAGTAGCTATCTTAGAAACAAACAAGTTAAAACTACTTTTGTTTCCCTTTATGAAAAATAAACAAGAGGGGAACAGGGGACACTAACCTTTGTCTTGCGCTTGGTTCCTCGCTCGGTTCCTCTCCTTCTCAATAGATATTTGCTGCTCCTTCTTTGTCTACACGGCTTCAGAGAGCACCTGTGGAATCAAAGTAGCATAATACTATCGAAGAATAGAGATGTATATTCATAAACAATACAGGATCAGATATGTATTAACCACACGAATGCATATACAATCAAACATACACGAATGTGGAGGAAAACTCGAATAGCTTTATTAATATCAAGAATAGCAAGAGGATTACAACCAATTTTTCTGACCCAGCATCATCCTCCAGCAAGAAATCCCTTCTTCACCTCAAGTAAATCTTAGATCACCCAACACTATGAAGTTACACCAGAAAACCAACAGCACTTCTCTACAAGATACAAAATTATAGCCTCCTGGATCTCTGTGATGAGGGATCCATATATAGATGATTGTAGGGGGGTGAGTCAGCTTCTGGGATTTTGATTAGTGTCCTCTCTCTAATAGTTCTTGATTCCACTTGGAGATTGATGATCTCTTACTCATCCCTCGTCGAAATCAGAGAGGCAAGTGTCAGAGGGGAAGTTTCTGGAAGATTTTATGATCTTCCACCTCGCAAACTGCCCCTGCCATTTTTCCATTCTCACCCATTGCACCCTACAGAGGGACCATCTAGTATACATCACACCCTTTACACTGGGAAGATGATACACATCGCACTCTCTGCACTGGGAATTCAGTATGGTCCAGTTTTGACCATTTCTGAGCAGTTTTCTGTGGAGAACTTCTGGGAGATAGTGTAATTAGCTGACCTTGTTCCTTTAGGTAGTGAAGCAACACTTTTAGGGACTTAGGAGCCCTCAGTTTATGGACATTTATGATTGGGGTGCAGTTCCCAAAAATGTCTATAACAGTTGCCCCCTAAAGCATGAGGTCGTTAATATTTTGATGTCGGGTGATATGATTTACCATGAGGATCCGAAGTTTTTTCGAGCTGGGAGGAAACCTCTAATAAGATACAGTACAATACATTATCTTCATAATATTTTTCATGATCTAGTTGAGGTAGGCATTCCCATGCTTAGCTTTATAAATTCACTTTCATGTACATAGGACAAACAACCGTCTGTGTAGCAGAATGATGATTCGGACGGAGTCATCATCCTTTGATTTGGATGATCATCTATTCGGCAATGATGTAAATTTGATGTCTTTATATTCCTGAATATATCACAGCCCGGATGGATGAAACTAGATCCATGGTCTTCAAAACTTGTTCTATCTTCACTTAGAGTACAAGTCGATCCACGTGAAAAATGTTTTGGAGTCGAGCATGGAAAGATATCGCATGATTACCAGCCAATGATGTAAGTTGTTAACAGGCGCGAGAGTCACCAATAATGTCAATGATCCTCAAGGTACTACATTACAATTCGTGTGGTGTGGAAAAGGGACTTGGCATCGAACACCACGCAAAATCTTTTGGTCGAAGGCCATTGATGTAAACCTGTCGCTGAAAGTGAGAAACTTTCCATTGAGGCATGCAAGCTTCAAAGTACTGAAAGGGGTTGTTCCTAAGTCAACTTCTTGGATAATGAGTCGATGTTGACAAGAAGTGGCCTGTTGTAGGAGGGACTTAATGAATCCCACATCTATGACATGGAACGGAGCAAATGATTTTGGAGGTGAAAATGATCTGATGATACAGGGTTCAGGGTGATGGTCATGAAAGAATGGAGCGTGAATGTATTGCAGTGGGTGAGACACAAGTGAATTCTCTAAGTGACTTATCTTGAACATATCGGCAACACTGATGATGGATTGGTAGCGTTAACCCCAAAGATGGATGGTGTGATGGACCAATGGTGATATGACCAGTGAATGGAACAACCCAACCCGGCTCGAATGTGGAGAGAAAGTGTCATGTTCAAGAGCGACTTGCTACCAATAAAGTTTCTTCAATTTTTCTTCCCGATTTTCCCCAGTCATTGCTGACTAGTACCTCTTTATTTTTTTTCAAGCTTGAGGAGGATAACATATGCTTGTTTTATAATTCGCCCTTCAGGTGAACCTATCACTATGTTTTAACGAGCCTAGCGACAGTGAAACTCGTTCTCTTCCATTTGGACAAGTTTGTCGCTATTAGGTTTTAACGAGTTTAACGACAAAGATAACTCAGCTCTTTTCAATTTTAGAGAGTTTGAAAGGGATAGAAAGGAAACTCCAATGATTCTTTTTTGTCATATAATCCCTTAAGTCTGAAAAAGCATAAAATAATACGAAAGGGATGAATTTTCGATAGTTTTAACGAGCTGAACAAGACAAGCGCTCGATCTTTTTGTGTAATAATCCCTCAAGTCCAAAAATATTAAAATATAGAGGAGGGATAGCACTTCTGATGACTTTAACAAGCCGGAGAGGCCAATCACTCAGTAATCTTTTCATATTTTATGAGTCAGTTGAAAAGAGCTTAAAGGAGACTCGTTTTCCGAGGAACGAGTGATGATTTTAGGTAGCGGCTGATTCCAGGTAAGGTTTGGAATTTTCCAATCACGAAAGTGTCACAGGGATGGCTAACTGAATCACTCTTCCCAGATGTTCCTTGAAAGGGGTAAACAATCAAATGGAGGTGAATGATCTGTTGACACCTAATCCTCTGCGATTGGAAGAATTTGAATGTGAACAATCATCAAGAAGATGAACTGAGTGGTCACATTCATGTATATAACAAATAGCTACCTAATGGAATAGACGTATCAGTTTTTCTGGAGTTACTCCTGGCCTAACATGGTATCAAAGCATAGGTCCCAGATTCTTTTTTTAGTGTGCCTTGTAACTCCTCTGTCCTCTGTCCACTGCCTTCTGCTCTCTATCCACTGCTTTCTGCCTGACATGGTGAACGTTTGATGAGGCTGCTTATTGAACGCTACCTTCTGACATTGAAACCCTTGATTTTTTGAAACGCATATGGTATCTGTGTTTTCATTTTTTGGTGAATGCATCTTTGCTGTACGCTATTGTCAATCATTTTTCTGAACGTTGGCTTCTGACTTTGGGCTTTGTCAAGAATGTAGGCTCACACAACCTCGTTTTTCATGAAATCCATTTCCATGCTTCATTGCAAACATTTATATAATTTATGGCCGTCTACAAATCTGGACTTTTGCAACAGAGGTTTCATGCTTTACTGGTATACATATATATAAGCACTGTGACCTGTCTCCTGACATACTCCTAGACATCTCTTATTTCTCAGAACCTAAGCTATTGATAGCCTCACGACCTTGATTTTAGAGATTTTGTTCGGCACCCCTCCAGTGACCTTTGCAACTCTGAGCAAGGCTAGCTCAGCCTTGAGCTCCTTGAGCTGGCTTAACAGCTCTGATTTTCTCTTGTTGCGGAGCTCATGAACCTTAATCCTGGCCATTTCGATTCAAATCCTTTCGCAAGTCCGCTCTGCGCCTTGGCTCCTCTCCTCTCTGCTCATTCGAATTACCGCATAATTGTTTCTCAATTAAAATATCTGTTGCAACTGTGGCAGAAGTTATAGGCCACAATGTCAAAGGCAAGGGTTTGCGCTGTGACCTCTATACACGCTGGTATATATAACGTTTGGGGGGCATTCCACTAACACGCTGGTATATATAACACGTCTGGTTATTGGTCGATCATTGATTTGAGAAGGATATCTGCCATCTGTGAAATTCGAATTTGAGTCAGCAATAACGTTGGTATATAGCGTTGTCTGCCCTGGTATATATAACATTGTTGCCCCTAGTATATATATGCTGGTTGTTGCTCCATTTCACGCTGGTATATGTAACATTGTTGGTCCATTTCACTGGTGTATATATAACGTTGCATCCACGCCAACGTTGTTTCCATATAAACTATATCCCATATATACCAAGCTCTCATGATATTGTTTTCATAACGTTGTGGCTAACATAGTTAACGCTCTTGCGTTTTACTGGAAAGTTCAACATCTCAGAATCTCAGTGTTTTTTTTAGCAGCAGAAGTTTTTTTTCTCCATAAGAGCAAATTTTTTGCCTTTGTTGGAGGGTTATCAACATTTTTTTTTAGCAGCAGAAGTTTTTTCTTCACAAGAGCAAGTTTTTTTTTGCCATCAGAAGTATTAGTCTATCAGCAAAAGTTTTTTTATATCAGCTCAAGTAATTTTTTACAGAATGCATTCAATCATCTCTATCGTAGGAATAGTTTTCACTGGCAAGGAGAACTATCCTGAATGGTCCCGGATGATACAACACACCCTCATCTTCAATGAGTTGTGGAAAGGAGTGTGTGTCGGAGAAGGAGACAGTGACCCAGAAAAGCCTACATTAGACAAAGAGCTCGCCATCTGGGAAAACAAGAACAGAAAAGCATATGCATTAATCTCAACATCTGTAAATAAGGAGGTGAGTCGCCACATTTAATCATATTCAACTGCCTTTGAAGCTTTACAAAAGCTGAAAGAACTCTATGACTCACATTTTGCACTTGAAGTCGTCCAACTTATGATTAAACTCTTCACTCTTGAACTGCAAAATAATGATCCTCTTGCTGCATCTGAAATAAAGTCTATAATGCATGATATCAAATCCACTAAGGTTGAGCTGGATATCTCTCTTATTGTTTTTCTCAAGCCACTTTATCCTACATACTCCAATTATCTTGAGTCTTTGCAAGCAAATGGAAATCTCAAAGATATAACCTTTGACTCTCTTGTGAAAAAGTTTACTGAAAGAGAAAAAGCCTTTGGAAAGAAGATAACCCCTGAATGTTCTGAAGAGACTGTATGCCTGGCTCATAAAGAAAAGTATCCTGCTCAAGATTCTACAAGAGGAAGAGGTGGATGAAGAGGAAGAGGTGGATGAAGAGGAAGAGGAAGATATTTCAGAGGCAGGGGGGCAGACATTCTCAAGGAGAAAAGGTAGATTTACATTGTATTCGCTGCAAAAGAAATGGATCACATGATGCCTCTACATGCAAGCTACCATGGGACAAAATTGAGCAGAGAAGAAACTGACAGAAAGGTAAAACTGATGATACAGACAAGGGTAAAGCACCTAAATCCCCTCACTATGTTGAGGCACAATGTAACATTGGAGTAAATGAAGATTTGTTTAATACTTCACTTGCTTCCTGGAAAAATGATTGGCTACTTGATTCAGGAGCAACCTGTCACATGACTCATAGAAAAGATTTTTTTGAAGATTTCACTGACAATGTTGATGGAGCAGTATACTTTGCAGATCAATAAAAAATCAAGCCATCAGGGCTTGGCACAATCAGGCTTAAACTGCCTGGTCTCCAGACTTTCTTATAGATCATGTTCGATATCTCCCACAGCTCAAGAGAAACTCGCTGTCATTGGTCCACATCAGCCAACAAGGTCACTCCATTCATATGTTTGATGGCAAGCTTGAGGTAAGAAAAGCATCTGACCACTCACTTGTCAAGAGGGGAATAGAAGAAGAAAAACTTCTCAAACTACAAGGAACATTTGCTCATGCACAACATTTCTCATACAATTCTCATCATGAAGAAAGTACACTTCCATCAAGTTTATTATGGCATGCTAGATTTGGACATATAAACTATGACAGTCTCGCTTATTGAAGAAAAATGGTGTTGCTGGTTTGCCTACAATTCCTAGAAAACTTAAGCAATGTGATGCATGCATTCTAGGAAAGCATAACAAACACTCCTTCCATGACTCACATTCAAGAGCACATAGGAAACTTGAACTTATTCATCAGATTTATGTGGTCCAATACCTGTTCCTTCTGCAAATGGAAATAAATATATCATGACATTTATTGATGACTACACCAGAATGCGTTGGATTTATTTATTGAAGAACAAATCTGATGCTTTCCAAACATTCAAGAATTTTCATAAATGGATTGAAAATGATACACAATCTCATATTGGGCCTATTCGCACTGATAATGGAAAAGAATACACATCAAATGAATTTGAAAAATATCTTCGCCAACATGGGATCAAACATCAAACAACTGTGCCTTATAATCCCCAACAGAATGGTGTAGCTGAAAGAATGAACAGAACAATCTTGAATATGGTACGATCCATGCTTTTTTTCAAAAATGTAAAGATAATGTTTTGGGCTGACGCTGTTCTATGTGCTCATATATAAAGAATAGATGTCCATATAATGCTATAAGAAACAAGACTCCTTATGAATTGTGGTATGGACATGTTCCTTCGGTCAAACATCTCAGGATTTTTGGTTCCACCTCTTATGCTTTGATACCAAAGGTACATAGAAACAAACTTAGTGCTAGAAGTCGTAAGTGTATTTTCTTGGGGTATTCAAATACCTCCAAAGCATACCGCCTCTATGATGAAGAAAATAAAAAGTTTGTTATATCTAGAGATATAATTTTTCTTGAATCATCCAAATCTGACAATGTTGTTGAGCGGCAACTTGATCGCTTGGATAGATTCGCAAAAATGAAATCATTTCAAGAATTTGAAAATCAGATTCCACATCTTGAAGGGGGGATTCCTATACTAGATCAACATGTGGAATCTTTTTCTGAAGAATACTCTCCCCCGACTGAAACTCCAACAACGGATGATGCTTTAAGTGATGTAATTGATAGAATTGGGAGACTCAATCTTGATTCACTCCCAACTCAATCAACAGAGCAGCCTGGACCATCTCAGAAAGGTCCCCCAAAGTCGCTGACAAAAACACTTGAAAGTGTTCATCCTGATGAAATTGGAAAAACAGGAACCAGAAATGCAAACAGACAAAATGGAGGTGATGTAAATGACTCTAATTCACCTATTGATATGGATGTTTCTTATGATTGTGAATTGAACTTGTCTACAGATTTGAACCAACTTCCTTCAAAGAAGCTGCTTCTCATGATGAAAGGAAAGAAGCAACGCAAAAGGAGTATGATGCCCTCATAAAGAACAACACTTGGAAGCTGGTTGATCCTCCATTAGGAACCAAACCAATTCGCTGCAAGTGGGTCTACAAAAACAAGTATAACGCTGATGGCTCACTTGACAAGCACAAAGCTAGGTTTGTGGCAAAAGGTTTTGCACAGAAGGAAGGGGTCGATTATGAGGAGACTTTTGCCCCCACAACAAAATGGGCTACCATCGGACACTCTTTGCACTAGCAACGCAGAACAGTTGGAAAGTCCATCAAATGGATGTAAAAACTGCGTTCTTGAATGGAGATCTAAAAGAGTGTTTTTATGTCCCAGCCTGAAGGATTTGCTGTGAAAGGACATGAACATAAAGTATGCAAACTTGTGAAGTCCTTGTATGGCCTCAAACAAGCACTGCGAGCCTAGCATGAAAAACTAACTGAGCATCTTCTGAAACTCAATTTCAATCATTTTGATCTTGATGATGAAAATTTATTTGTCAAGAAAGTTGGCAAAACAGTTGTATATCTTGTGGTATATGTAGATGATCTTTTGATTACAGGGAATAATGAAAGCTACATTGCATCCATAAAGAAGGAACTGGGGAAAAGTTTTGAAATGACTGATTTGGGCTATGTTCATTACTATCTTGGCATTGAAGTAACCCAACATCTGAAGTCCATATTTCTTTCTCAAAAGAAATACATTAGAGATCTGTTGAACAGGTGTGGCATGACAGAATGCAATCCTCTTACTACTCCAATGGAACAAAACTTAAAGCTCACATCTATTGAAGGAAAAGAATTTGAGGATGCAACAAAGTATAGACAGCTTGTAGAAAGTCTCAACTACCTAACTACTACCAGACCAGACATTTCGTTTGCTGTTGGAATCCTCTCCAGGTTTATGCAAAAGCCTTGTGAGGGACATTGGTCTGCTGCAAAAAGAGTTCTAAGGTACTTGAAGGGAACTCAAGCCCTTGGAATCAAGTATACACAGGTGGACGACTTCAGCTTGATTGGATACTCTGATTCAGACTTCGATGGAGACAAAGAAACTGGAGTATCTACTTCAGGATATGCTATGAGTCTTGGATCAGGAGTTGTCTCTTAGAGATCACGCAAACAATCAGTTCCAACAGATTCCACAACAGAAGCAGAATACGTGGCAGCAGCTGAAGCAACAAAAGAAATTGTGTGGCTCAGAAAAATTCTTGAAGATTTGCAGGTGAAACAAGTACAATCAACTCCACTCATGATTGACA
This sequence comes from Pinus taeda, assembly GCA_000404065.3. Taxonomy (NCBI): domain Eukaryota; kingdom Viridiplantae; phylum Streptophyta; class Pinopsida; order Pinales; family Pinaceae; genus Pinus; species Pinus taeda. Next base: position 107,010 of record APFE030474135.1, on the reverse strand, counting down.
ACACCTCTGCAATAAAGTTGGCCAAGAACCCAAAGTTCCATGATCGTACAAAGCATATCAATACTAAATATCATTTGATCCGACATCATGTTGAGTCCAAAATAATCCATCTCTGCCATTGTTCCACAAATGAGCAAATTGCAGACATCTTCACCAAAGCGCTTGGAAGAGAAAAGCTTGAACGATTCAGAATGATGCTTGGACTCACCAACATCCCTTCAGATTAAGGGGGGGAATGTTGACACCTAATCCTTGTGATTGGGTAAATATCTGTAAATAAATAAGTGAGAAATGTGAACAGTCATCGGGAGATGAATTGAACAGTCTCTCCCTCATGTATATAACAGACCTACCTGATTGAATGAATAATATGAATTAGTTTTCTGCCTAATGGAATTACTACCTAGCTTGATAGTTTTGACACCAATTTAAAATAGTATAAAGCCATAGATAAATAGATATATAGACATTGAGAGGACATAGACAATAAATATACATGGAAAGCAGAGAATTAATAAGGTTGAGTGAGCCTTTACTGCGAGTAGTTAATGAGCTTGGTCACGCTGGGTCAAGGTTTGGTCACGCTGAGCTTGATCACCTTGAGCCTTGTCATGCGTTGCCTTGTCCTTCTATTCAAGATATATGAAGGGGTCATCATATCCTTCACGTAGCCATAAGGGGCGCTCCCACTTCACAACAACAATCCCAATGTAGGTGTCTACCTCCTTTTGAGAGGTTTCACCCTTGTTTGTGTGCACGACAACTCTCTGGTTTGCGAAGTGTTGTGCTTGGACCTCGAGGTTTGAAGAGCCAAAACTGTCAGAGAAATTTTTCTTCTTTTTTTTAGTCCCTTCGTGTCCAGGGCTAGAAGGCTTAGCTCCATGATGAATGAGTTGGAAGCTTTAGAGAGTTGAGGAAAATTGGAGGAAGCTGAAGGAGGGGAGGAGGACAAAGAGGGATCCCCAGAGCTCGAGATAGATTTTGCAGAGTCATGCGTGTGAACCATAAATGAATCTATTTCAACAATTTAGCTTTCGACCCCCTTTTGGATTTCTTCATGGTCTTGGAGATGATGGACTAACAAGTTTCTGATGACCCAATGGCTATTACCAATGTTTTTGCACTCCTACACCTCCATGGCAACGACTAAGATGCCAATGTGTTGAGGCAAATATTTATCAAATTTCTCTTCTCCTTGGCCATGTCAAGGGGGAGAGGTTGACACTCGGATCATCTGCTACCTCTCTTAGCTTAATCTCTTTTGCATACCATGATAATCAAACCTGAAAATTCACTGCTTGTAACTTCAAGCACGTTAAATCCCCAGCCTTATCAAATCCCCAGAGGCCAGCGACTTGTAGAGCCAAATGAAAGAGGGAATGAATGCCATGTTGAGTTCTAATGGCATAATTCATGTTCCAAATTGGGAATAAATTCATTGTGTTTGGTCAATCACCCCTTTCCTTTCTGCAGTGAATGAAACTAGTTGTGCTCATAGCATGGTCACCACCCAATACCTCTCATAAATGAGTTATGCAGTTTTGGCATGAGCAGTATGCCATTGCTTGGTGAATGTGAGGACACTTAGATCCGAGGTGTTAAAATATTGCTTTGTAATATTTGAGCAGTGGGATGCCCAAGTCACAATGTTGGGTGAGGCTAGAGTCATGTCCTCATGTTTAATGCGCTCTTCAACCATTTTGTTAGCAAGGGAGTTTGTTAAGGAATTTGTCTTACGTCAAACATGGGAACAAATTATTGCTTCTTGTTGTGAGAGAATTTGCGCAAGTAGTTGCATTTGATTCAATCTCCAACTTGAGGAGTATTTTGAGGGAGGTGATCCATTGTGGAAGTTGAGTAGCTTGAACTATCAAGTGGGAGTCACCCTCTACAATGATGGGATGGAGATCATTGTTCCTGGAACTGAGAAGGCATTGAATTAAAACTTCAATATCAACAACATTGTTGCTTTCCTGTCCGATATATCCCCTGTAGATTCTAAGGATTTCACCCTTCTTGTTTCTGATGACTCCTATTCGAGCCTCCCCTAGATTGCCCTTGGAGGTTACATCAAAGTTTAGTTTATAGTGGTACTTTGGTGGTGGTTTCCAAGTTTCAAGACTTGGATTATTAGATCCAGGATGAGTGGTATTTTCTTTGGCATGTGAGTTGTTGAGTTTCCACCAAGATGAGATAGATTTTCAGAAGGAAACATTGCTTAGATAATCAAGAATTGGGAAAAAAAAAACCCCTTCCAAAGCCAAATTCTAATTAGGCTTTGGAGAATTTCTCCAAGCCTTCTGGTTTGGGAAATTTGAAAGGAGCAAAATCAAAGAATATTCAATGACAAACACAAAACCAAGGACACCATCTAGTTTCTCCTTCACAAGCACGTTGAGGAGACCTTGTTTCTATCTAGTTGGGGCCCCACTGAGGGGAGGATCTTCGTTGTTAATTAATTACCATAGGCAAGTAGATGATCCGATACTAGGAAGTGATCTATTTATGAAGAGATTTGTGCATTCCCTCCACGCTTATTGTTCTAGGTAAAGAGCCCATTGTTGGTTTTCATGTCCACCATGTATGTTTCCTTGATGAAGTTTCATAGATCCTCTGGTTCGAGTTCCTAATGCCTTCTTCCTCCTTTATTTTCTCTCAAGGAGATGATCATGTTGAAGTTTCCCGCTATTATCCATTTGTGCTTATCCACCTATGTTTGGGGGGAATGCACATGCTTGAGCATTTCCTATTTCCTTACTGAGATCTATGGCCCATACCCATTGGAGAGATAGCCATGTAAGTCCATTCCCAACAGGTAAAAAGAGATAAGAAAGAACAAAGCTTTCTTAAGACAAGATTTCTATATTGATTTGTCAGGGATCCCAAGGAATACCAAGGCCACTTGACACTCCTTCAACATCTACATCTATGGTTTTTTCCCTTTTCCATAATCTAGACATTATTGATTCAAATCCTATGCAAAAACATTTAGTTTCTTGAATTAGCAATATTGTTGCAATATCCTGTTGGATCGTTCAATGGAGAATATGTTATTTAGAGGGGCTATTCAGACCCCTTATGTTCTAGGAGATTACTTTCATGAGGAAATAATGCTTTGAGAGGTGTAGATATCCAAGATTTGCTTGTACTGTTTTGAATCTACCAACTTCTTGCCTAGAGTGTTTGTTTGTTGGAGCGCTGATTTCTTGCCTCTTTTCTTGAATTACTTGCTACCTTTTTCCCCTCTTTAGTGATGATGGTTTGAATACCTCGCTATTGTGAGGCTTTGGAATTTTGAAGCGCTATAGCTAGAAATTTAATATTCTTAGGGGGGAATGGTGTCCAATTCATTGTGTTGACATGCATCCTCAATTGCCATCATCTATAGCCCTTTTATGTTGATAAACTCATCCTCCTCTTCCATGAGGATATCCTTTATCTGCTGCGGACCTGGATGTGCAAAATTGTCACCTGGGTGGATTTAACCTTGCCATGCTTATGCTCTTCCATAGATTGTTTTTTAGGACCATCTGGAGGGGTTTATGATATGTTCACCTTCTCTAGGTTGCTTGATCCTTATAGTAGATCCCAGAACACTCCAAAGATGTTTCTTGTCTCTTGGGAGTAGCTAGGGTAATATTCTTTTTGTTGTGGCACTTATTGGAGGGGATTTTTGTGAATCCTTCTGCATCATTGTTTATGAATCTCTTGGATCCTTCTTAAGCTCATTAAGGGGGTAGTCACGGAATAAATGTTTGTGCTTGTGAAATTTTCTACAGCAAAAGGGTACATGCTCATAGTTAAGGGTTTGAAACTAGTCTCCATCTCCGGATTCCAGAGCTATGGCTTTAGGGAGGGAGCTTGAGATGTTCATGTAGACGCAGATCCTAGCATGGGAGGTGTAGAAGGCATGCTTTGTTTGTTTCGAGAGGAAAATTTACTTACCCATATTGTTTCCTATGTCTGTAGGGTTTCTGGGTCATAATATTCATATGGTAGAGAGTACATGTGTATCCAAACAGAGGCCCAGGAGAATTATTCCTTGTCTAAGTTGAGGTGTTCCACCTAGTGACACATGTACAACCCAACAAAGTTGAAGAAGATGGTCCTCTTTCCATAAAATCCTTCTGGTCTTATTGACATGAGAAGATCATGACAAAGAATATTTTTGATCCCAATTTAACCTCATATTGGGCTTTGGGATTTCAACGCTGTGCGATCTAGTGGAGTAGAGATTTTTTTGTTGGCCAAATTCCAATAAAATTTGCACACTAGGGCATGATCCCTCATGAATTGGATGTTTCCATTTAGTCTGGCTTGAGGAATGTGTATCAATGGGATCTCAACGAATTTGGAAATACATGTTCTCGTATTCTTCTAAGCAGGGATTGTGTTTGGTTCTCGGCCAATGTTTTTTGCTAAGCCTTACTTGATGATGTCAACTCTCTTGGATTTGCTGGAGTCAGGGTTTACAAAATGGGTTAGGATTTTTGAGTGTTTGGAGGGTCCTAGAGCCTCTCCCCCCAAGGATGCCATTCCACAGGGTGCGCTTAATTGGAGATGTCATAGGGGACTTGGGTAAGGGAAGGAATAAGGTATTGGATGTCCAGGGAGGTAAACACGAACCCTGTGCAAGGAAATTTTCAGAGTAGAGGTTGCAACATATAGCTCCAAGATCGCATGTCCTAAAGAGTGGGGAGGCTGGGGTATTAAAAATCTTGCTTGCTTCTCCCAATCTTTAGCAACAAAGCTCGCCTGGAGACTCATTTCCACTGAGAACCTGTGGACCTCTATGTCTAAAAGAAAATATATTGATCCCCTATCAATGCTTGATTGGATCAGATTGCTGTAAAAGACTTCCAAAAACTCATCGGTGGTTTGGAAAACTGTGGTCGCCTCTGTCAAAGTCATAGAGAAGGGATTGGCTTGGAGTGTGGGGGATGACACTCAGATTAGGTTGGGTCGAGACCCCTAGATAGGCTTTTCAGAGAGATTTTCTCTATCTCAGGGGCTGGTTTCAGCCTTAAAAGATAGGGGTCTCTACACTTTAAATTAGGTGGCTGATCCCCGGGTTTCCACCATCTGGAGTCAAGGGTGGATTCAAGGAAGAGATTTACATTTGGATGAAGAATGGATGGAGGAATGGGACTTGTATAAAAGGGACCTACTCAAATCCTTAGTTAGGCTCTCTGACTCTCCGGATGAACATAGATGGGTCTTTGCCTAGAATGGGCTTTATTCTCCAAAGATGGGGTATAAATGGATGATGTCTCAAAATGGGTGGGAGAATCTGGCTTGATGGGTTAAACCGCTATGGAAGTTAAAAGGGCCAGCTAAAACAAGACTGTTCTTCTGGTGTGTCATGCTTCAGAAAGTTCCTACCTCAGATTTTCTTCAAAGAAGAGGAATGATTGGTCCTAGCCGGTGCCCCCTTTGTAAAGACAACGTTGAATCAGTGCAACACCTGTTCCTTTTTTACCCTTTTAATTCCAGCCTATGGGCCGAAAGTTTAAGGCTGTTAAAAATTCCTTTTAGGTGGGAAGGGCAGGGGCTCTTGGAAGCTTGGCAGAGGTGGTGGAATGAATCTACCAATGATAGAGAGAGAACCATTCCGTTACTCATCACCTGGGGGACATGGCTTGCTAGGAATCAAGTCATCTTTAAGGATTCTATCTTCCCTATTGGAAGACTTGCCGCAAAAGGAGTTGCTATTTATGAAAGTATTCCCGTTCCTCAAGCTCTTCCTACCTCCAGTGCAGTTCGTCAATAATCTATTAGATATTCAATGCCGTGGGCTTATTTTGACGGGGCCTCTGACATCAATGGTCGCTGCGGGGCTGGCTTGATTATTCATTTATCTAAGGAAAAGGTTGTTAAAGCTTCTGTTGGTCTTGGCCAGGGCTCCAATAACTATGCATAATTGAAAGCCTTACATCTCCTTCTCTGTTGGCTTATACTTAGAAATGTGAGAGAAGCCCAGATTTTTGGGGATTCAATGAATACTATGAAATGGTTTAATGGGTCTCATCATTGCAGAAATTTCATTCTACTTCCTCTGCTTAAAGAAGATACATGCCTTAAATGTCAGTTCAAGGAGATCTCTCTCTGCCATATCTACAGGGAAAGGAATTTTGAAGCCGACCGCCTTTCTAAAGCGGGTGTTGAACTTGATATGGGGTCATGGACTGTTTCGGAGGAAGAAAATTGGGTGGTTCGATCAGTGGAATAACCCATTTTTGCTTAAGTTTTGTTTCAATAGAAAACTGTTTTTATTTTTGTACATATTTTGAAACAATTACTTTTTGGTTTTGCTACTATTTTCTTTTGTAGAATTTCTTCAGTGCTTCAGGGCATTTTTCCTTTATAAAGGAGACCCGAGAAACTGTGTTTTCTCTACGCTTCTTTTCGTTTTCCGAGAATCCTTCTAGTGCTAACTGTGGATTCTCTGAGGATGCCGTTTTCCTCTAGTTTCTCTTGGACTCTCAGCTTCTGCCTTAAACCATTCCTCTTTTGCGTGAATCAGATCCCGGGAGCTGTGTGTGGTCAGGAGGAGGCGTTTTTCTTGTTTTGTCTTGGTTAGTATGGTGCGTTTATACATCTCAAGAATGTATTGACTGCCGGATGTGACTTTTTCTTTCTCCATATATGGCGAAATTCAAGTTTTTTCGAAATTCTCTACATTTACTTTGTAACTCTCTATATTTAATAGATGGGTCGATATTTTTCCTGTGGAAAAAAACATATAGCTCCAAGAAAAAAATGAACACTTATCGTTTGTTTAAATTATAATTTCTAAATTTAACATTTATTTCCAATAAATACTATTAATTTCCTTCTATACATTCTGGAGTTCTATATAATAGATATTTTTTTGGTGGATAAATATATTTGTTGCTTGGATGTCATTTTAAACTATTAATGTGAACAAATATGGAAATAGACTTTGACTGAAACTATTTAATGTATTGAAGCACATTATAAATCGAAGAACTCGTTAGTTGGTAATTATGTTTTACATATATTTTCCTAGTTCAAATGAATCCACTAAGAAAATAACACCTCTTTTGTATCGATAGTGAAAAATTATCATTAGTCTAGTGGTTGCAGTGAACATAGTGCTTTACTTACAATGTTTGGAATGTCGTAACATGTTTGCTTTGAATACCATTCTTATCTATCTGTATACCATGTTTATCTTTATCTATATGAGGTGCAATTCTAATCCATGCCTTTTTTTTATGCAAGCATACATAAAAAGATAAAACAAAGGTTTAAAATCAACTTCACTAATGATTAAATAAGTCAATCTGGAAGGGGCTAAGTTTAACTTCAAGGGATTCTTTGTCCATGCTATTGGAAATTGTTTCCATAAATAACTGACCTATGCAATGGTAATGCACTAGTAAAGTTGGGTGAATGTAACCTACCTTTAGTTTGCAAGAAACATTATGGAAACGTTGTGACTTGATAGAAGGCAAGATTGTAAGTCCATATATGTGTCAAGGGAAACCCCACATTGGTACAAATTCTTAAGAAAGTATAGCATGGATGTTAATTTGAATTTTGTAGTGCCTTCTATGCCCAACTATAAATACAAGAAGTACATGTTAGGGCACACATCTATCTACAAGTAATCAAGAGTATGGCATGCGAGAGCTAGATTGGTTGGGAGAACATTTCTACAAGTGTTCAAGAGTATGGTATACAAGTACTGAATTGGTTGGTTAATCCAATGTGCAATGCAAGATACCGGGGTTGCAACCTAAATTACTTCCAATACGTCTCTCAATATGATGACAATGAGTAAAGGGGATGTTAAGGTAGAAGTATGGGCTCCATATTGAGATGTAGATACACCTTGTGCAAATGTTATATTTAGAATTAAGTATTAAATCCATGAGCCCATAGAATCATATAACTTTGCAACAAAAATTATTTGCAAAAAAATAATGGAAAATAAAAGTAAAATAGAAGAATAACATTCAAAACGAGACACAAATTTACATGGTAAAATATGAAAATATGTCAAGGAAATGTCCATGGGACAAGGCATCAACATTATTATTGCTTAGAGATAAATGTTATAATCTTCCCACAATGACTTTATAAAATCTCATATGCCTCTCATAGCCACATAGATATATATTTGTCTTCAACATAACTAGCACAATTATGCGTTACATCAACCACCACCATTATATGAATTTCCCTTGTTAAATGAATCACTAAATTTTTACTTCAAGTTGATTGGTTTTCTTATCATGAAATTTCCGTCCCTTTTAATTATTATCATAATTCCAATGATATCCACCTTGACAAAAAATGATTCAATACCTTGCCCAAGCCTATTCATCACCTTTTTTGCAAGCTAAGAAAAACCAAACACCATCACAACTTCTTTAACAATATTGGTTTTGTAAACACATTTGCACAATTTTCTTGAGCATGGGTTTTCTTAAGAGCTACTCCACCTTCATCAATTACCTATCTTACAAAATGGTATTTAATACAATGGATTGCTACACAAATGCATAACACTTTGACTATCACATAATACATTCACTTTGTCTTGCACTTTTTTAAACTCACCCAATATACCTTTTAACCAAATTTATTCCTTGCATGCATGTCAAACACCAATATATTTTTCCTTAGTAGTGGATAACGCCATGGTTTCTTGAAGCTTTGACATCTAATGAATAGATCCTCTTGCATGAGTAAAGAGATTACTTGAAGTAGATCTCCTTTTGTTGAAATCACCCACAAAATCTGAATGAACATAACCATATAATGGATCACTACAACCATTATAGATGATATAATAATCACTTGTCCCTTTAAGATATTGAAACACCCATTTCAATACTGCGTAGTGCTCTCTACCTAGATTCTCCATGTATCTACTTACAACACCATTTGCATGTGAAATGTCTAGTGTTGTGCATGCCATCACATACATTAAACTTCTTACTATGCTAGGATACAATACGCAAGACATATAATCATTTTCTTCTTTATTATTAGGACATAAACTTGAAGAGAGCTTAAAATGGGAATCCAAAGGGGTATTTAGAAGATTGGGATTATTTATACAAAATCTCTTAAGTATCTTCTCCACACTTCAATTATGTTAACAAAATACTACCATTTTTCTTATCTTAGTGTATTTCTATACCCAAAATTTGTTTTCCTTCTCCTAGATCCTTCATATCAAAAGTCCTAGCTAGTGGAGCCTTTAACTTGTTGACTCATTCATGCTTTCACTTGCTACAAGCATGTCATCAACACATAGCACCAATATAATGAACAAACCATTTTTTTTTGAAGCAATCACAATGGTTATACACACTTGTAAAATTTTGGCTCACCATGAAGGAATCAATCTTCTTGCACCAATGACTGCTTTAGGCCATACAATGTCTTCCTAAGTTTGTAAACAAATATTCTTTTGCAATCCTAAAAAAGCCCTTTTGGTTGTTCCATATGTATTTCCTTTGTCATATCTCCATGCAAAATGTTATTTTAATAGCTAGTTGCTCTAGCTCAAGATCAAGTAAAGCAACTAGTACTAATATTACACAAATAGAAATAAGCTTGAAAACTAGTGAAAAAAGTCTAAGGAAAATTCATTTGAAAATGCCTTTTTGCTACCAATATTAAGTTTGTACCTTTTAAATTTTATCATCAAACCCTTTTTTTAGTTGGAGGACCTATTTTTAACCAACTTCACTCCCCTAGTTTTATTAAACCCGGGTCAGATTTAATGTCTAATAAAATTATACCCATAACATAAATACAAATTAATTTCTTCGAATCTGAATTTGGTGACAAGAAATACATTGGTTTCCTAACTTAATATGCACAACAAAAATACATAAATAGAAAAATAATCACATAAAAATTCTTTGAAATATTTTCACCTTGGAAACCCCAAAGCGAGGAATAACCATACTTGAGATTTTTATTCAACTTCGAAAAATTGATTACATAAGTATTTTTAGGAAATTTACAACAACAATTATACACATAAATTTTATGTGATGACTAGCTCTATGTAGCCTCCCTCGAACCAGTTGATTCATTGTACTACTCAACTCTTCGACCTAGCTAACTTATTGTATTACCGCAACACAATTTGACTTGTATAACTGTGTTTTTGGCTTGTATGACCCAACATAATCGACCTATATAACCTAGTTGAAATCGACTTGTATGGCCCAATCAAATTGTGTTAATCCCTATATAAGCCCAATGTTAACACAAAATAACTCATTAAGCCCTAGATATTGAGTGATTACATTTCTATTGTTATATTGTTATGTAGGCTAGAGCTCCTCATGGTCCCATTTTATTATAATTCTATCCATTGTCTCCTATATATATACTAAGGAGACTTAGTCTGAGGATAATCAAATATTTTCTTTTCATTGTATTTATTGTAAAATTAGGTTTCCCCCTTGAAGTGGATTGTACTTTTTGGTTTCTTATCATTTTTAAGGTGCAAGGATCATAACATTCAATATCAGAGTTCTTTAATCTAGGGTTTTTCTACTTCAGATAGGACATTGTGGATTTTTCACTATAACTTTTTTTTTGGGAGGTTTCAGAAGGTGAAACTTGGAGAAGGTTTATAAGACATCCTAAGAAATCTTTAGTTAAAGTTTCAAATATTGCTTTGCTATATTTTTGGAGATATGGTACAAAAGAGTTAGGGTTTCTGAATGCTCCTAAATTTTGCCTCAAATAAGTCATTTCAGAATTTTCGATATAAGTTATTTTCTACGAGGCTTCAAATAGTGAAAGTTGGACCACATTTGGAAAAATTGTTATGGACATGTGGTCCAAGTTATAGATATTGGTTCTCTATATTTTTGGAGACATGCTCCAAGGAAGTTAGGGTTTTTGTATGCTCCATAGTTCAGTCTCAAACATGTCAGTTTGGAATCTGTATTATAATTTTTTTTCTAAGGCTTCATAAAGTGAAACTTGGACCATATGAAGGAGAAATATTAGGGAACAACCGATTCCATTTTCCTAATGTTTTTCACTATGACGTTGGAGTTATGGAAGTTAGGGTTTGTGAACAATCATGAAATAAATTTTAAATAGGCCAACTTGGTAAATTTTCTATATCTTCTTGTCTAGAAATTTTAAGACTATGAAATGTTAAAAAATTTCAAGAGATATATAGATGTACCTCAGGCATAGGTTCCAGAATTATATTTTAAGAATTGGACATGTGGCATGCTATACAAGTTTTATCGTGGGAAGAGGCCCAAAAATCGACAAGTTTTGGGAAAGTTACTATAAATTTCAATTGGCAGATTAGATTCTGTTCACACTTATGGAATTTTAGAAACTACATATCAAATTATTGGAGAAAAAATTTTCAAATCCAAAAGGCCTCAAATCTCAAAGATTTATCGATAAAGCTTCAACCACTCTAATATTCTCCAAATTGAGGTATGCAACTTATTAGTGACCTAACTGTTCATTAGAAGATCCCCTTTTTTATTGTAATAAAGAGAAGGGATATTATCATTTTCCAACATGCCTCCAAAGAAAGCTACTACACTAATTAAATCTATTGAAAGCTCATCCCTGAATCATGAAAAGTGAAGACTTAGAATTTAGGTTATCTTAATTATAGAAGAAAGTTAATGAAATAGATGGTAGTATGTTGAGAAAGGTGGATTTATTAGGTTCTCAAGAAAAGATTAAAATATAAATGGAAAATAATATGAAAGAAAATAAGGATGGAATAGAAAATAAGACGAATGAAAATAAGGAAGGAATATAAAAGAAAAGGAATGAAAATAAGGAAGAAATAGAAAAGAAGATAGAATGAATAGAAATGAAGATGAATGAAAATAATGAATGAACAAAAAAGAAGATTAATGAAAATAAGGAAGAAATACAAAAATCCATGATCGCCATGGAAAACATTCTCTTGGATACGCTTCCTAAAAGGTATGCAGGGATCTAAGGAAATCAAGAACATAAGGAGAAGCGCGTTGTTGAGGATCAATCTCAAATGGGGAGTATGCTATTGCAATTATAGAGAAAAAAATTTGAATTGCAGAACTATAATCATGAATTTTAAATCAAAGTTCCAAATCATTAGTGATTCAATTCACAACCAAGGAACTACTACGCTCTGAAGATTGATATGAGGAAATTTGATGGTAATTATCCCGTAACATGTATATTTCAAATGAAGCAATACTTTGATCTACACTAAGTGACCTATTTATAAAAGGTAAATATTGCATCCATGTTATTAGAAGAAGACCAACAAGTATGGTATCAATGGATTTTTGAAAGAAAGAGGATTTTGTTATATCCTGGTCCATTTTTGCAGAAGAATTAATAACACATTATGGGGATATTAAGAGAAATACATTCTTTAGTAAATTAGTAAATCTTTGACAGAAAGGTCCTGTTATAGAGCACATTCACATTTTTAAAAGTTGAGTCTTAGGGAAAAAAATATTTCAGAGGATAACTTGTTAGACCTATTTATGGGTACTTTAAAGGAAAGTATCCAACATGAGGCGTGTCTCTTAGAACCTAAATCTATAGAACATGATTTCAATTTGGGAAGGAAAGTTGAAAGTAAAAATATGGCCATTGATAACTATAGAGAAATCATGCTCCCTTTCCTAAACTAACAAGGTTGACTCCTTAGAAAATGGATGAAAGAAGAGCAAAGGGACTATGTTTCAATTGTGAAAAAAAGTATAGTAAAGGGCATAAATGCAACGAGAATAAAATGTTATACATAAACTTTGAAGATGAAGAAGATCAAGAATTGGAAACTTCATAAGGTCTAGAGACTCCAACAATTTCTTACCATGCATTGGCCTACACCATCACTCCACAAACCCTCAATATAGAAGGATATATCAAATGGAAAAGGGTAACATTAATTATTGATTCAGATAGTACCCATAACTTCATCAATTACAAATTGGAAAAACTTTTTAATTTCTTTATATATCCAACGCCAAGATTTTAGATGATTGTAGATGATTATACCATAAATCATTTAGGGAAGTGCAATAAGATTAAGATGAATATGGGGGAGTATTTATTGGTTAGTCCCATGATTGAAATCCAAATGGGTGGTGCTAATGTTGTATTAGGGGCCCAATGGTCACAATTATTGGGAATAATGGCCCTTAATTTCCAAGATAGTTTCATAAGTTTTTTCTCAAAAGGAAAGGAAATTGAGACTAGATCTATCCAAAGGAAACACAATAAAGTGATAAGCTCTAATAACATTAAAAAGGGCCAAAAAATGAATACCTTGTGTAGTTTCACAATTGTGTTAATTAGATGTTCAAACATTTATATTCTTTGCTCCAGTGGATCTTCAAAAAGTTATCAACACTCATGCTAAGGTATTTGGAGAAATCCCTAAGGGTCTTCCACCTATTTGAGATCAAGACTAAGGCTAACCATTTGCAACATAAAACTGTACCACTTAACATTAGGCCTTCCAGAGATCCACATGCACAAAAGAGTAAGATTAAGTATATGGTTCAAGAAATGTTAGAGGTGGGAATCATTTAAGCTAGCCAGAGTTCCTTCTCTTCATCGATGGCGATGGTTATAGAAAAGGATGGTTCATGGCATGCGTGTCTATACTACAGAGAGCTCAACAAAATGAAAATCAAAGATAAGTTTCCTATTCATGTCGTTGGTGAATTGTTAAATGAATTACATGGAGCAATTTTCTTTACTAAGTTAGAACTTTTTTCTGGATATCATCAATTTAGAATGAGGCAAGAATACATTCCCATGAAAACCTTTATAACACATGAAGGTCATTATGAGTTTTTAGTTATACCATTTGGACTTAGAAATGCACCCTCAACATTTTTTTTGAAAGGAATTCTAAGGGATTTTCTATTAAAAAGATAAGATGGATTTCAAGAAAGAACCCTTAAATGTTTCATCCCATCCATGATTATTCCACCTTCATAAGTCCAAAATAAACAAAACCTATTCTTATGGAATTTTTTGCCTCTGATACTAAAGATATTTTTTCTTGTGAAAAGAAATCCGTACTTTCATTTAATGATGGAAATAAAATACATTTTGTATATACATACTATACATGTGCATTCTCAATGGATCTTCCCAGATCCATCAGTGGCCTACATAAGTCAAAAATATATTCCTAAAGCATGAAAGATAAAAGCCAAAAGGCCCAAAAAAAAAATTACATACAAAGTATTGAGAAAACAACAACAAAATAAAAATATTGGAAAAGATTAAGAAGCAACACTAATCTTCTCCCCGCGGCACACACCCCCCCCTCCCCCCTTTTTCTTCTCGACCTGTTGCTAAGCCTCTATACACGTACAAAATAGAACTAAAGCCAAAGAATCCTTGATTATCTCTAGAGGGTGTTCCTTGTCCAAATCTGAGCTTTCAGATACATGGAAACATTTTGTGCCCCCCAAAACATCCACCATGTGAGTCTCATTAATCCAATGTTTTGAAGCCATGATAAATTCAGTGTCTACCATGTTCTCTTTAGGAGAATCACGAGTCACCACACCCCCAACAGTGGGTAAACCATGTTGTTTTTGAGCATCCTCTTATGATTGGACATGTTGGTTTTCCGAAATATCCTACTCCTTAGCGACTGATAGGTGAGGATTGGTATATTGCCAACCTTTTTGTTTATTTGTCAACCTCTTCTTCTTTTTGGGTTCTTTTTGGCCTAGGGGCATGCGACCTATAAATGGCCAGTTTGAAAACATTCCCTAAATTTAAAATCCATGTTCTCATAATCTAAAACTTAGGTCGCAAAGAAATCTTGAGGTTTCATTTGTATATGGCCAGGAATACCCTTACTGAGGTCAATCTCTACACATATTCTGGTGAGTGTAAAGACACCTTTATTTTTCCTTTCATTGTCTATTTCTTGAATTTACCAAGTGTGTTCCCAATGTCCTTTATGACCCTTGGATGCTAGAATGGAAGGGGAATATTTGTGAGTATCACCCGAACTGGCATAGTAGAAAACACCATAGTTGTGGAATCAAATTATAGGAACCATGGTGGAATGAAAAAGGCCACATTACCACCCGCAGAGGTTTGGTCTCATGGTCAGCGAATGGTCTGCTAAGTCGTTCGTGCCGCTGTGTGGGTCACGAGTTCAAGTCTCGTCTTATCCTGAGGGGTCGTTCCTTGTGGGTTGGGCGGTTCCTCCTAGCTGTTATAGTGGTGGCCGGTGCGATTCGACCTCATGTAATGCGAGTACGATACCATCGCCATTGCCAATTCATCTAGATATCAAAAAAACAAAAAAAGGCCACATTACCCAAAAAACATGGTCCATAATTTAGTATAATATCCATTTCTTTTTGTGTGTCAAATTAAACAATGAAAAAACCTTTGGAGCATAAGTGAATGTCGCAGTTTGGCGTCCAAGGGGTTAAAATCCATTGATGTAGAGCCTAAAGTTTGGGCCAAAAACCTTTAAATATAGAAATCATAACCTTTGATTTGTGAGCAGAAAAATGTAGGAGTTAATAAAACAAGAAAGAAAAGAAACTGAAAGGAAACTAAATACAACCACACAAGTAATAACTCAGGATATTCATGGTAAAACCCTAACAGAGTGTCAAGGAAACATCCACGTGGCAAGGGATTGGAATTTTTAAATCAATGAAATGATTCTCCATTACAATAGTTCGGGCATTCATCAGTTTTATATGAGCCTCCTTAGTTATATAACTGTTGATTCGGTATGAAACTGTCTTGTCAATAACTAAAACAATTTATCCAAATTGACATTTACATTAATTTGTTGTCAAATTACCAACAAACTCCACCTTGACAACAATTTTCCTAATCCCTTGCCCATGCCCATTCATCATCTTTTCTGCAAGCCAAGAGAAGCTAAACACCATCGCAACTTCTCTACTATAACTGGCTTTGTGAATATGTCTGCACAATTCTTCCGTATATGGAACTTTTAAAGAGCCACTTTTCCACCATCGAACACATGTCTCAGAAAATGATACCTTACATCAATGTGCTTGATTCTGCTGTGATAAGTAGGATTTGTAGCCAAGTGAATAACACTCTGACTGTCACAAAGTACATTCACTTTCTCCTACGTCCTTCCAATCTCATCAAGTAGACCCTTTAACCAGATTTCTTCTTTACTAGCATCTGAAGAAGCTATATATTCTGCTTTGGTAGTGGACAACGCAAATGTTTCTTGAAGCTTTGACATCCAACTAATTGCTCCACTTGCAAGAGTAAAGACATAACCTGTAGTAGATCTTCTTTCGTCCAAATCACCTGCATAATTAGCATCTACATATCTGTAGACTGATCCTTCACTACCATTGAATATGATGCAATGGTCACTTGTGCCTCTTAGATATCGAAGCACCCATTTCACTGCTTGCCAATGTTCTTCACCTAGATTTGCCATGAACCCGCTGACAACTCCAACTACATGTGAAATGTCAGGTCTTGTAGATACCATCACATACATTAAGTTGCCTACAACATTTGCATATGGTATGTAAGACATATACTGCTTTTATTCATCAGTTCTAGGACTCAAAACCAAAGAAAGCTTAAAATGGGAAGCTAATGGAACATTAACAGGTTTCACATTGTTCATACAAAACTTTTCAAGTAATTTCTCCACATACTTCTGTTGTGATAATCAAAGCTTACCATTTTTCCTGTTTCTGTGTATCTCTATGCCCAAAATATGTTTTGCTGCTCCAAGATCCTTCATATCAAATGTCCTAAAGAGATGAGCCTTTAACTTGTTGATCTCTTCCATGCTTTTGCTTGCAATAAGAATATCATCAACATACAAAGCTAAGATAATGAATATGCCATTGAAACTTTTGAAGTATACACAATGATCATACTCACTTCTAATGAAGCTTTGGCTCACCATGAAGGAGTCAAATTTCTTGTACCATTGTCTGGGAGATTGCCTTAGACCATACAATGATTTCCTAAGCTTGAAAACTAACCTTCTATTGTGACCTTGTACAAAACCTTCTCGTTGTTCCATATATAACTCCTCATTCAAATCACCATGTAGAAAAGCTATTTTAACAGCTAACTGTTCTAACTCAAGGTTAAGTAATGCAGTTTATGCCAACACAGTATGAATAGAAACAAGTTTTACAACTGGTGAAAAAATCTCATGAAAGTCGATACCTTCAACCTGAGAATACCCTTTTGCTACTAGTCTTTCCTTTTGATTTAGATCTGGAAGACCCCCTTGTTTTTTCTCCTCTTTCCTTTGACCGTCCTTTAGCTATCATGGCTTATAACGCAGCTATTTCAGTACTAGATTTCCTTCGTACTTCTTCAGACAAGAGAGCTCCCAAACTGATTCAAATTTCAAAGAATCAGTGGTGCTCAAACTGATTAAAGTTACGAAGTGGTACCATGACTCGGGCAGAAAACACAACAAAGTTATAGCTTTGTCTTGTTCCTGAATTTTAACTTCCATATCTGATAATTGACATATAAGTGTATTAAAAACATTTAAATGCTCTGGAATTTTTGAACCCTCCTTCGTCCGATGACTGTACAATTGTCTTTTCAAATAAATTCTATTGGTTAACGACTTTTTCATATATAGTTTTTCTAGTTTTTCCTATAAGACTGAAGTTGTACTCTCTTCTACAATGTTGAAGAGAACTTCATCCGCCAGGCATAACTTGATGGTACTGAGAGCTCGGGAATCCAAGTCCTCCGAGTTCGAATCTTTCATTCTTGCAGGTTTCTTATTTACCCTGTCTAATGCGTTGTGCAACCCTTGTTGCACTAAAAAATCCCTAACTTTTAGTTTCCATATAGCAAAGTTGCCCTTGCCAGTGAATTTCTCCACCTCGAACTTTGCATTCGACATCTTGGCCATTTCTTTCTTACAAATCCTTCTTTTAACTAGGTTTCTCAAAGAAAACAAGGGTTTAGGGTTTCTACAATTTCTGGTTTCCTCTTCAGAAATCTGAGGCTCCTTTCTACAATTTTTAACCTTAAAAAAAATTGAGCCTGTTTATTAAAAAGAATATTTGAATATGATCCCCTTCAAAAATCTTTATTCAAATTTTCTGTTACTATTCCAAAATAGATTTTTTTTTTTTTTTTTCTTAACCAGAGAAGCCCTTCAACAAATTTTTTTCTAGAAAAAAAAAAATTACCCGACTTTCTTGACTTTCTAAGAAACAATGCTCTGTTTGTACAACCAACGGTTCTTTTGTTTTGGGCGCTCTCGGCTTTAGCGGACTCAGACAGGCTTTTTGCTAAACAAACTGGCATAATACGACTTTGTGTCCTCATTTCTTTGCGACAGTGGCAACGTGGTTCCTTCAACTCTCGACTTCAGCAGACTCAAATAGACTTTATGCTAATCAAATTGGCACAATACGACTTTGCATCCTCCTTTGGCTTCAACAGTGGCATCGTGGTTCCTTCAACCTGCGGTGGGCTCCATACAACATTTCTCTCTTACTCTTGGCCCTTTTTTTTTTCCACTTGGCAGCCACTTTCTCAGATAAAATAAAAGTGGTGGTAGCAGATTCAGGGCTCTTCCTTTCTCGGCGACGGGCAACCTCTTTCTTAGATAAAACAACTCAGGGTCTTCCAACAACGACGGAGGCGGGTTCCTCGCCAGTCAACACAGGACCAACACGCAGGTCGACCATGCAGTGACGGCTCTGGCACACAGAGGCAGAGGTATTCTCTAGCATGCAACCCTCCAATCCAACAACAGCTCCACGGGGCTCTGGACAGGGGCGTGCCTTCCTCCTCAACAGATGTTGCTAGCTCTGCCTTCCCTCCTTGACGGTTTTATGCAGCTTTTTTTTCACAAACATTCGCCTTCAACTCGCTCTGATACCATTTGTAGGAGTTAATAAAACAAGAAAGAAAAGAAACTGAATACAACCACACAAGTAATAACTCAGGGTTTACATGGTAAAACCCTGACAGAGTGTCAAGGAAACATCCACGGGGCAAGGGATTGGAATTTCTATTCAATCAATGAAATGATTCTCTATTACAATAGTTCGGGCATTCATCAGTTTTATATGAGCCTCCTTAGTTACATAACTGCTGATTCGGTATGAAACTGTCTTGTCAATAACTAAAACAATATATCCAAATTTACATTTACATTAATTCGTTGTCAAATTACCAACAAAAAAAGAGTGTTTACCTTTGAAAGATTTACATCCATGTTGAGAGCATTCTCCAATTGTTAAACAATGGAGGGACTGAGCTTATTTTGGATCTAAGGTCTAGTGCTGTTATGGGGTAGATCAGAAGGAAGGGAAGACTTTCTCTTAGCTGCGTCCTTGTATGAAGATGATCCATTTTGAGTCCTGGAACCTAAAGCACAAATGCGCAACCGCAGGCTCAAAATAATGGATGAATTCCTATATATAACATTGTCCTTGATCTACATATAATCCTATAGTAAAAACCTTGACACAAATAAAGTTTTGATACTCAATCAAAATAGAGCACTTGTTCCTAATACTCTATTTCAGATAATGAATGGTATTTGTAACCTTCATCCAAAACAATGTTATCTACCCCTAAATGCTCTTATTGAAAAATTGGAAAGAAAATGGTTCCTCCTAACACTGATGGATGATAGGCTCCATCTAGGGAGGGCTAGTTTCTATTTTTTATGGGTTTATAGCCCAGACTAGGCTAGGTTCCCTAAACTTCATCAACTTTGAAATCCTCATATCCGCACCGAGAGAAAACAAAGAGGGGTATTTGGTATCCTCGGTCTGTTTGGTTACCATAATAGAGTAATTTATGCCTATAGTGATACAAAATGATATTAATAATACGTGATCTAGCCCGCACTTCCCGTAACACCAGCTTGAGAACTCAATGTCAAGCCTAGATAAAAGAGCAAAGGATGCACATTTTAAAATCTAGTGTCTCCCTTATCGCGGCCACACCAGAACATCTGAGTAGATATATTTGGGGCTTTGTTCATTCTGTGGGAGAATATCAACAATATCCGGATCCATAAGCTTTGCTCTCTTCCACTATATTTGGAACATCGTAGAATATTTAAAGCCCAAAGCCACCATTCATAATGCCACGAGCTACCCATCCCTAAAATGACATAGAGATGGACGTGGCCATGCCACTCCACAGGTCATTGAAACCATCCAGGGAAATAAGAATCCAGTTGGTGCACCTCCTTCGATCCTCAAAAAAACAAAACAAAAAATACATAACATCAGTCAAATTAAAACAAAGAGGTTTAACTAACAGATAACTAGCCAACCATTCCAGACTCTTTCTAGACATTTTTTTATTAATCAAACATATCACTCGGACCTGAGACTTTCATTCCTTTTTTCTACGCTAAGAATTTGCTAGCTTCAACCTCTTCTCTCACCAAGTGTACTCCAGTTAAATACGTCTCTTCCATATCGACCAATTTGTAGTTCATAATAGCCAACTTGATATACATTTCACTTTAAAACCATTCCATTTAATTTGCATCAATTCTAGTTTGGTGTTGATAAGTTCTTGAAATGATTTCTGTGCCTTCTCCTCTACCTTCTTCCGCTAGTTGAAAGTGCTCAGAAGGCCTGTAATGGCTTCAAGAATCCTGTCCAAGAGAGAATTCACGTCCACCTACTCAGTATCATGGGAAGAAGAACCTATATTCTCCATGAGGAGACTGCACCTTGATGTAACTTGACTCCAAAATTGAGGCGATCTTCTCACCACACCGAATTTGGATCTAATCACCAAGTTTGTTCTAACACTACCCCATCCCTTGCTCGTTATACTTTACATAATTTAATACTACTTGCTTATTATTATATAGGACTAAGGCAGCCTGGAGCGAAGCCCGCCATTTCCTTTTCGACCAATTAACATTCTCCTTGCAGTTACTAATTGCATGACTGAATCGCTCGATCCAAAATTGCTTTGAAATGCTTGTAGAGAGTGGGAATAGATATATCGAGAGGGAATAATTAACGATGATCTAAGGTGAAATGTATGAGGTCGTAGAGTTGATGATCTTAGCCCTTTTAAAAATACCTAATTTGATGTTTTGCAAGAGGATTTCTGGACACACGTGCACATGAAACACTGGGATCATGTGCCATGTGTGCATGAAGTTTGAATAGGAGTACAAAGGGGTTCCATGTAGGATGGGATAGTAAATGCCTGCCGCGGAAACTCTGTTAAACAATGATCTGAATTCATAACGATCCACAAGTGCTCCTGATCTCCAATTTCCTCATATATCAATATCCTTAAAAGCCCTTTGGGCCTTTGATGATTTCATCTTTTCCAAATAAAGGGGTCATGACAATGGGGTATTTAAGAGAATTTAATTATTCAACTCTAATATCTCTTTATCCATACTTATCCCTTTATTGGCCAATGCACTTGCTAAAGAATTTAGGTGAATTTAGGTGCCTTAGGACATGAAAGAATTCAATCTTTTTGAATTTTTGAAATCGAATATAAATCCTATGCAAAATAGGGGGAGACTATTGTTATGTGATCCTTTCACTTCTTATACTTGCCGGATTGCAATTAGTGAATCACCAAAAACCATGAGATTACTATTTCATTTCAGTCACTAAATTTAATCCTTTCCATAGAGCTAAAAATTTAGCTTGATTGTCGGTAGCAACACCCAACCCCCAAGCATATTGAATCTCAGTGTTTTCATCGGGGCTCAGTATCATCCCTCCCACTCGTGCCACCCCTAAATTCATCTTCAATATTTCAAATCTTGATGAATTCTTTTTTCAAACCCTTAGAAAATTTGTGCTAGTATTTTATGATGACATACTAATTTACAAAAAATCTTGGGAAGAGCATGTATAACATGTTGGCAAGGTGTTGACACTATTGGAAGAGCAATAACTATATGAAAATCCTTCCAAGTGTGCCTTTGGGTTTCAAGAAGTGGAATATTTGACTCATATTGTATCACACAATGGTGTCAAAGTGGATCCCACCAAAATCAAAGCTATGAGGAAATGGACAATACCAAATATCTTGAAGAAATTTAGAGGATTCTTAGGACTCACAAGATGATTACCGAAATTTTTTCAAGAATTATGGTCAAATAGCAATACCTCTAACAAAATTATTAAAGAAGGAAGAATTTTTTGGACTAATGATCAGAAACTAAAGCATTTGAATAATCTAAAGAGACTATGTTTACAACTCCCATCTTGGCAACCCTTGACTTCACAAAAATATTCAATGTGAAGTGTGATGCCTTAGGCCATGGACTTGGTGTAGTTTTGATGCAAGAAGGAAGTCCCCTTGCATTAGAAAGTAGCAAATTTAAAGGAAAGAACTTACTCGAGTGTATCTATGAAAACAAAATGTTTGACATACTACATGTAGTTAAGAAACAATGTTCATACCTCATATGAAGACACTTCAAAGTAAAAACATATCTTGATAGTCTGAAGTACTTCTTGGAGTGAAGACTATCTTTAAAAGATCAACAAAAATGGGTCAAAAAGATGTTGAGTTATGACTTTGAAATTATCAACAAAAAGGGAAAACAAAATATTGTGCCACCTACACTCTCAAGGAAAGAGGAAGACACAAAAGATTTACTATGTGCCATTTCCATTCCACAATTTGACTGGGTGGAAGAAGCAAGGATAGAATGGAAGCAAGATGAGAAGATATGAAAGATCATTCAAAAACTACAGGAGGACATTGATCTAGTAAAAAAAATTACATGCAAAAAATGATTTTGTGGAATGTATCATTAAATGAATGATTGTGTGCTCAATGTATCTGAGTGCTTGTATACATAAGAAGGTTGTGGAAGTAAAAGCGGGGAACTTGATTTAATAAAGGAACAATAAGGTTGTGAAGAGCCGTATCCAATTGGGTTATGTAATGTATTTAGCCGTTAAACATATGTGATGGAGAAGTATAGTGAAGTACGAGTTAAAAATGAAGATCAAATCTTGAGACAGTTAGGCATTAAAGTCAAAAGGCATGGTGGAATAATCACGGCAATCAAATTGCATGATGATAAGTCAAGGAGTAGTGTGATTATACAAGTTATACAACTTATGTTTTATATTGCTATTTGAAATAAGTTTTATTTTCTTACCTCTAGAACCATACCTTTCCGCTTGCTAACCTTTTGCTGTTTGCTTCTTCAGGTGGTTATATGTTGATATGTCTTCAAAAGTTGTTTTCTCCTCCATTACCTGCGCATGAAATTTATTATGAACTGGCCTCTTTATTCTTGAACTCATGATCAAACTGTTACTGTAGAGTCAGATTGGATGCAAAACAGGATTAACTACGGAACTGGAACAACTGTGGAATGTAAAACAGAGAATAAAATGTGACTTCATGAATGAATGAAATGGAGATGACTGTGTGGATGAAAATATGACAGAATGGAAATGAAAAATGGAGGTGGAAGAAATGCTGAAGAAGAAAAATTTATTAGTGAAATATGGTGGTGGAGTGGAGTGAAACTTGCTGAAGTAAAACATAATGAAATGAAGTGAAACAATGAATTTTTAGAATGCACAATGAGTCACCCTTTTTTGGAAAATATAGGGTGTCAGAGTCTTCTGATTTTCGCCCTGTATTTTCTTTATAAGAATGCTAATCAGTGATTGGTTTTCATTCTTAAACAATGTTTTTTTTTTTAATTTTTATTTTTTAGATTTGATGAAAAGAACAAAGACTAAGTTGGTGGAGAAGAAGGATTCTTCTTCACCAACTTCATTTCAGAATTATTTTGAAAGATCTTGATGAACTCCTCCTTTGAGATTGGTTTTTGATAAATTTTCAACCTATGACCATTCACAAGGAGAGGAGTTTGATTCTCATCTATTGTTCTGATTCTTACTGCTCCATTACTAAAAACTTTTTCGATCTCACATGGCCCAAGCCAATGAGTTTGAAACTTTCCTTGAAAATCTTTAAACTTTGAATCAAATAACAGTGCATAATCTCCCTCTTGAAACCTTTTGTCCTTGATGTACTTGTCATGCCACTTAGCTCTCTATTGCTGAACTAGACCAGTTCTTTGAACAACCTCTTGTCTGATTTCATCAAGTTCATTCAACTGCTCCAGTCTATGCTTTTGAGCTTCTGATAGATCCTATTATCACAAAACCTAGCCCTGATTGGCTGCTAACCAGGAAGAACTAGTGTAACTCTTTCAGACCTACTTTTGGTTGAGGCTTAGCCTCCTCAACCTGAGAGGGCTCTCTCACAAAATTAAAGATTTTGATAATGAATAAGATGGCTAACTCTTTGAAACAAATGAACAAGTGTAAAATGTTGAAACATAATTAGAAAATATTCATTGGGCTTATGGAGTCAAACATGCTTTAGTATTGACAATTATGTTAGCTTTACATAGAAGTTAGGGCATAAGAATTCAACATATAGAGAATATACCAGAAAAATATAGGACAACACAGTTTATAAATGTATGAAGGAAGTTAGAGCACAATCAATGATTTCTAAGTAATCACACATTCATACCACTGTAGATAATGAGAGGAGGACAACACGAGACATTCTGAACATTGAATTCCTTTTGATTCCTGAGAAGCAAAGCCAAGCACTGTATTACTGAAAATAGAATATTACACAAAGCACAATATGAGAGTTTCTCTGAAAAATCTTCAACCCCTGGTACATTGATTTTTTTCCTATATATAGAGTGCTTTACATAACTGATATTCCTCCTCCAGCAAGAGGGGAATTCGAATTATTCCTATTATGACACCTATTCATGTTTAAAACTAACTATTAAATACAACTGACTGTTGACTGATAGTTATAGAAACCTAAAACAATTGGGAGTATAACTCTTCATCATGTTGGTAGTAGCATTGATTACAATTCAAGCTCGTTCTCTAATACATGGACTTCTTCAGCTTAGTTGTGGTGATGGTTTGAAACTTCCTGCTGACTCTTAATGCCTCATCCCCATACTGTTCCTGGAAATTAGGAAGCTGTTCCTGTTTTTCTGCTTTTTGCCTCCACAAGGATCTTCGAGATCAATTATCCCTTTTGTTTTTCTTAATTGTATAAAAATGCATTGGATCATCTTGTTTTCCATGCCAGGCGGACCTTGCTCATATACACGTGTTAAGATAAAACTTCTTTAATGGTGCCTGGAAACATTATGAATCAATTAGCTATGAAATGATGACCATTTTCATAATATGAGTTTATGAATATCCTTCCTCTGCTTGCTTTGCATTTGTTGGATATGTATACTTTGTAAATGATCCTTTTTGGAAACTCCTCCTCAAAAAGAATTCCCTTTGTCTCTTAAAATTGGTCCACCGAATGATAATATGCAGCTATAGCTGTTTCGTAGCGCGCTACGAAACTGCTGTGCATTAGGCATCACCTACACCAGTTTCGTAGCGCGCTACGAAACTACTGTGTAATTTCAAAAACACAACTTAGGATCAAAATTTTACTTGAGTCTTTCTTTTTTCTACAATGGATTTTCCAATTGTCATGAAGCTGTTCAAACTGAATATATAGACACCATTCTTCAAGGTAAGCAAAAGGGTAACTCATCAAAATTTAGGACTTGGCCTTACTTGCTGTGTGATTTCTTTTAGATAGGATGTCCTTCATGTTGGTTCAGTTGTATGTTTAGATCTTTGATTTGCCTCTTCATACTTCTGATTCCAGCTCTCAGTTTTGCATTAACCCTTTGATGTGTCTTGCTTCTTTAATTGCAGGGACTGTCCAGGTGTAGTATTGAGCATGACAATTGACCACTTTAGGTATTGAAATCGTTTTATCTTCCCACAAAGCCTCCATTTTATTAAAATGAGCTTCCTTGATTGCATGTTTCCTTGAGGCTTTTCTTAGTTTGGCGATTTCAAGATTTTCCAACTTCAATTTCTCTTTCAACTCTTCAAAACTGCACTCCTCCTGCTGAGAAAGGATTGCCTTACCTCTGTCATTTTTATGCGGTTGCGATGATGTTTTTGTTGCAGTCATAGGTCTTTCATAAAATTTTGTTACCTCCCCTGTTTCACTTGCTTCTGGCAGCGCCTCTGGTATCTCTTTTGAACACCTTGTCCTAGGTCTTCTTGGCTTAAAAACAAATCCAGAGACCTAATCGTCAAATTTGAGCTTTTTAGAGGTTTTGGTTCCTTTGGTTTTGCCTTTACCTGTTTCTATCAAGTCTGCTCAAACTAGAGAAGATTCTTCAATGTCAATTACTTGAAGAAAATCATTCAGACTTCCCTTTGAAACTGGGGTTGCTTCGGTAACCACTGTCTTGCCCTTTTCTTTAGCTAACTGGCTCCTGGTTACTCTTCTTCGGACCGTTTCCTTTGTGGATTGTTCTTGTACTCGTTCTTTGACCTTGCCTTTCTCTTTTTGTGCCTGTTGGGGTGTATCTCAGATTACTAGTGGCCTTGAGGGCTCCTTTACTTGCTTTCGAGCTTTCAACTTCACAGATCTCATGGATCTTGTTTCTGCACGACGACTTACTGTTGGTGGAGAAATCTTCCTAGCTTGAGGACTGAGACCAGTTTCGTCCTTGAAGCCAGACACAAACATGAACATGGACCATTCCCTATATATTTTATGGAGCTCATGCAAAATGATCAATTTGACTAAGCCGTGATGAAACAATGAGGTCTCACAGGCTTCCTTTTTCAACTAAACCTTGTCACACATTTTTGCCCAAGCTACGAAACAAATAGAAAGGAAAATCAAGATATATCTTTCCAGTGAAATGAAGCAAAGCTTGAAGTGATAGGAATACACCTTATGATACCTCCCTTCAAAGGTGAAGCATATTTGTATGCATGTAAGTAAATTGGCATATGAATCTTTGAAAAAACTCTTGGGCATTGACTTGTTTAAATCTGAATCAATGAACTCTGGCTTCAAAAGTTCCTTGCATGGAGTCATATCAAACTTGAAATTTTTGAACCACCTCTCTTGTCCCCTTGTAATTTAAGTTACTACAAATATAACCTCTGGGAAGATGGGTAATTTGAGCACCCCAACTTTCGAATTCAATCCTATGAAATTTAAAGCGAATTCCCTGGTGACTTGCATGTGGCCTCCTTGAAGTTTCTCACAAAATATCCAACAACCAACCTGTTTGAAGGGTTGTTCAACTTCATTTTTCTTTAGCATAATATCTAAGCCTTTGGGTTCATTCCTCAAACACCTACCTGACCTATGATCTTTCCTTTCTGTAGACCCCTCCATGGAATTCCTGCAAAGTGACAATTAAAGAAGCTTGCGCCATCTTAATCTCAAACACTGCCTCGCTTGAAATGGATAAGCTGCCTCGATTGATCTTCAAAAGAGTTCTAATTTTGAACACCTGCCAATTTGCTCCTCACGCATGAACTCAAACATAATCATGACTGTGAACACTCGGCTCTTTTTTCGAAACTTGCAACCTGTGTGTACCAAGACACCTAACGACCTAATGATGAGGATAAGCAGTTGAATTGATAGGCAAAGTGTATGGGCTGACACCTGATGATGTAAAAAAAAATAACGGATTTTGATAGATTTGACATCTAGATGATATTTTCTACGGATCTGCACGAATCCCCGATGTCGTAGCGCAGCTAGTGCAAATTCTGGGTTTTGCACTACGAAAACACCTAGACTGAGTTTTGTGCTACGAAAACTCCTAGATAGTTTCGTAGCGCATAAGAACTTTGAAACAAGATTGACATATGGAACTTAAGTGTGTAGTGGGACCAATGATGGGTGAGGATGGAGTGTTAAACTTTTTTAACCATACCAACAAGACTCTTTTGTATAACCTAGACACTAAAGCAACTATGGAAAAGAACTAGACCAAGACTAACACTAAACCTTTGCAATAAAACTGATGTTCAGAACTTAGAAATTGTTTCTTAAGTGATAACAGTGGCTCCACTTGGGATAGTGTGCTCCTGTAGTACACTAAGGACTCGCAGGTCCAGTGCTTTATCCTCTTATGACAAACAGAAATTTGTTTGACAAGCATCCACTTTAAGCTTCTTGGGCCTTCACCTCAAGCTTAAGCCTTCTGTTTTAGCTTGTCATTATTTTGAAAAAGAAAAACTGATAAAATGGATATATACAATGTTATGAGAAACTGATAGTATTTCAACAATGATAATGCTTTAGGAACCTGCCATTAACAGGTCCTCCAACATATGATTCTCCATCAATCTCTTGCAAAATGTAAGTGTTGTTTCCTTGGAAAGAAACAATATGATAAGGACCCTTCCAAAAGTTCTCAAACTTACCGTTCTTACTTTTTTCTTCGATTCTGGCCTCCCATTTTAGCACTCTGTCATGGATTTGAAAATTAATTTCCTTGATCTTTTTATCAAATGTATTCTTGATTTTGTTCTGACTGTGTTGATGACTGCCATATACCTCATTCCTCTTCTCCTGCAGGGATATCAGCTGATTGATTCTCCTTTGCATAGCATTTGGTTCCTCTTCTAGTCCTTGAATTAGTTTCATTACCAGTACTCCAAGTGATGTTGGAAATATAGCTTCAACACCGTACATTAATTCATATGGCGAAGTGCCAATAGATCTCTTTGTACAAATTCTATCAGCCCACAAAGCATACTTCAATTTCAAATGCCAAGCTCTCTTATTTTCCTGCAACACCTTCTTAATGATCCTTATAATGCTTTTGTTTGATGATTCAGCAAGACCATTTCCTTGCAGATAATAAGCAGTTGAATGTCCAAGAGTGATGTGGTATTGGTGACAAAAATTAATCATTTTCTTGGACTTAAAAGCTTGAGCATTGTCAGTTATAATCTTCTTTGGACAACCAAATATAGACAATATATTTTTTTCCACTGGAAAAATCCGTAACTTTTCATTATATTTAGAAAAATTACATATTGTAGATGCTTTTCGCATATGCGTTTCCCACTGTGTATGACAATGTACCATATTTACATAAATATTGTTCATAGCACTGTGCTTTCATAAAAAATTTTGTACTGTTTACAGCTTTTCATATAGCTGTTATCAACTACCACAGTATCATGTATATTTACATTTTCAGTTCATCATGTACAAAAAAACATATTCTGTCGATCAAAAAGCAAAAAAGATGAGCAACATATTAGGGTCCAGGAGCGAGCTGATATCCTTGGTCTATGTAGGGCCGGTGAAAGTATCTGAATTCATTTTGTTCTTTCACCTCCGTGACCTCCCATATTCCTCTGTCCATCAGCGCGGCCTCCTTGGATAATTTGTTAGCGAGTCCATTATGTTCCTTGTATATGTGAACAACAGTGATGTTATTAAAAGCTGCCTTGAGCTCAAAAACTTCATTTAGTATGGTGCTGAGTGTGTGTATGTGACATTCAGTTGTGCCGTTGAACCAATTTATAACAATTTTTGAATCCCCATATATGTTAATGCTGGTGCAATGATGATGAAGGGCGAAATGAAGAAGATGTCGCAGCGTAATCAGTTCAGCAAAGTTATTTGTTCCGGGTCCCAGGCCAGTTTTTACTGAGTAGTGGTGCTGTTCGTTTATGTATAGTTTGAAAGCCCCCCCCACAGCTTTGTTGATTTGCTGCCCCATCAAAATATGCCCAAGGGGTGTTCCCGTCAATGCATGGTGGAGGTTGTGGCTGTCGTGCCTTTGGGGGCTGTGGGTCTGGAAGCTCCTTGAAGGCCGCGGAAATTGAAGCTTCCAACAGTGGCCAAACAATGGGTTTGTCTTCGAAGATGTTGCGGTTCCGAGACTTCCAGGTCTGCCAAGCAACGAGGATTGGTAAAATAGTTAACTTTGCACCCTTATGTTTTTGGACCCAGTTTTCCCAAGCTTCAGTCAAGTTTGCGCCCTCCCAGGTACCAGAGAAAGTGAGAGTAAGTGAGAGGGATCGCCAGAGCTCCCGAGAGGCGCTACATCTGAGAAATAGATGCTCGGTGGATTTAGAATCCGCTTTGCACAATACGCACCATGATGGCCCGTGGACTGCTCTTCGCATTAGATGATCCCCTGTCGGGATCCTATCCCTCAAAACACACCAAAAGAATAGCTTGGCTCGGGGCAGGGCAGTCAACTTCAAGATGCCGAGACTCCAGGATGGAATATGATCTGGCTTTTTATGTTCGCTGAGAGCTATATGTCGACTTTAGGGGAGTAAATACCATTATCGGCCTGACTCCATACTAATTCATCAGTGCCATCCCTTATTCGGATGTGCGATTCGGACAGAGCAGCACAGTAGTCCTTCCAATCCTGATGCCATCTAAGTGGCAAATTCAGTTGCTGTGCCGGTATCCAGGCCTGGTGGAAGATCCCCGAATTCGCATGGTCCGCAGCTTGTGCGATCACTTTGATATCTTGGGCGTGTAGGAACTGAATGAGATCAGGTGGTAAGGTATGTCTTCCTCCGCTGCCGATCCATGGGTCCAATCCAATCCTTGCCAAAGATCCATCGATTATTCTCCAGACAAGGTTGTCCCTTATTAGGGGCAGGAAGAAAAGCACGTCTTTCCAAACCGATGATGTTCCTGATCTGTTCCAGTTTGGTCACCTTACCCAGTCCAGAATATTCTGTGGCCAAATATATTTATGGTATGATAGTCTGGCCCATAGGTTTTGGCTTGTTAGTAGCGACCATCCCATTTTTGCGGCCAAGGCTTTTGCAAATGTAGGAAGGTCCTTTAGGCCCCAGCCTCCCCACCTTTTTGGGATAGCAATCTTGTGCCAACCAATCCAAGCAAAGATGCGTTTGTCCTGACTTCCCACCCAGAGATATCTATTGCAGATTTGTTGAAGACGAGCGAGGATATTCCTGGGGATCCAAGCTAGTGCCATCCAGAAGACTGGGGTTGCTTCCAGCACAGATTTGATGAGGACTAGTCGTCCAGCTCTGGATAGGTATCTGTGGCTCCAAACATTTAACCTTTTCTCCACCTTATTCACAAGCCATACCCAATTTGCAATTCGATGGTTTTTTGGCTTAAGCCAGAACCCCAGGTATTTTAGTCCCCTGTCCAGAGGATGAATGGTGTAGGGAAATGCCTGCAGGGCAGCTTGATCTTCATTAACCGAGGTTCTGGTGCACGTAATCGTGGATTTTTGCTGATTAACCATCATGCCTGTGGCCTTCATGAATAGCTGGAGGATTCGAGAAAAAGCCAGCGAGTCTCTGATGCTACCATCCAGTAGGATGAGTACATCATCTACAAATAGGAGGTGTGTAAGATAGCACTCTTCAATGATTCTGAGACCGCTGAGGGATCCCTCTCGTTTGGCTGTGATAATCAGGCGACTCAAACCTTCCATGACCAATAGAAAGAGGAGAGGGGAGAGTGGGCACCCCTGGCGAAGGCCCCTCTCAGAGTGAAAGAAGTGGGATGCCGATCCATTGATGAGCACACTGAAAGTAGGGGTCATAATGCAAGCCATGATCCAGTTGATAAGGGGAAGAGGAAAACCCAGGTGGATGAGAAGCATTTTGATGTAGAGCCAGCTGACCCGATCAAAGGCTTTTGATAAATCAATCTTGAGGAGAATGCATTTTTGGTTTTTTGACCAAATCGAATGTAGGGCCTCTTGAGCCGCTCCAATGGCTTCATGAATCTGTCTGTCTTCTAAGAAAGCAAATTGCTGAGGGGAAATTTGCTTGGATAGAATGGGCCTGAGTCGGTTGGCAATGATCTTGGAGATAATTTTATAGAGACAATTGCACAGGGAGATAGGACAGTAACCATCGAAAGAGGAAGGTGAGTCAGACTTGGGGATGAGAGCAATGAATGTTGAGTTGATTGCATGATACAGGCTTCCCGAAGTTCTGCTTTCCTCCACCACCCTCAGTAGATCCTGGCCCAAGAGATCAAAGAAGGCTAGGTAGAATTCGATGGTCCACCCATTCGGTTCGGGACTTTTATCTTTTTTGAACCATTTTATGGTGCTTTCCAGTTCCTCCATGGTGACCGAGGCTGTGAGCTCTTCCGCCTCTTCTTCATTTACAAATCTGGGGAAGTGGTTTGCCAGATTGATAATTTCTGCCAGGTTTGTTCCAGGCGGAGCTTTGTATATGGTCCTGAAATGGTTTGTGCCTAGATGGGAGAGCTTGTTGAAAGTATTTGCGAGTCCCCCTTCAGGCATAGGGAGATTCCATATTGTATTTGAGACCTTCCTCCCCTTGGCATAGTTCTGAAAGAACTTTGTGTTCTCGTCTCCAGCTTTCAGCCATGTGGCTCTGCTTCTTAGTCTTTTGGATTCTTCCCTCAATCTCAGAATGTTTGCTTTTTGGTTTTCCAGCTCGATCAGTTGAGTTTTCTCCTCCCCCGAGATAAAACCCAAATTCCTATCATCCTGAAGAGAGTGAAGGTCAGCTTCAATGCTTGTGAGCAATTCGGATTCCTTTCTGTTCTTTTCTCTTGCCCAATTGATGGTCAAGTGCTTAAGTAAGTTGAGATTGCAGCATAAGCCTCTTACCAGGGAGGTCTCTCTGTCAATGGGATGAGCCCTCCAAAAGTCATTGACCAATTTCATGAATTCCTGATCCTGAGTCCATGTGTGGTTGAATTTAAAGGGGGCTTTTGGCTTTTATTGAGGTCCATCAATCTCCAGATATATAGGGGAATGATCAGATATACCCCCTGAGCCAACCCATTACTTGTAGTGGTGTAACTGCTGAATCAGGGGCCCCTTCATCAGGAATCTATCCAATCTACGGGCGAGAGCTGCCGAACCCACCCTTCTGTTCCTCCAGGTGGGCTGAGGTTTTTGCATGGGGACATCAATGAAGTCCTTCTGATCCAAAATATTCCTCATAAAATCTGTAATAGTGTCCACTTGTGCCTGATGCCCCCATGATTCACAGAAACCCAGGGAAAAATTTAGATCCCCACCCAGGATGGTGTGTTCATGGGCCAGTATTGATAAATTTAGGAGGCGTCGACAGAAAGCCTCCCTTTGTTGGCACGACCCATAAACATTTAGTATTCTGAGTGATTATCCAAGCTCAGATGAAAAAATGTCAATACCCAAGAACCCCAAACCACCCCATGCTGCTTCAATTCTGATAGTCCTAGGGTTGGTACCAATAGCCAGTCCCCCTGATCGGCCCGTGGCATCGGATGCCATGAAAATCCATTTAGGTGCCAGGGCTTGGAGGGAGAGGGTGACACTTTCGGCCTGACCAAGAGTCTCCTGAAGTAGAATAATGTCTGGCTGTTCTACCTCGAAGAGCCTCTGAAGGGCTAGTTTTTTGGGAGGGCTAGCCAACCCCCTGCAATTGAAAGAAAGGCACTTCATGGGGGAACCCTCCATGGGGTTGACATTTCTCTAAGGACCCCTTCTAATGTGGATTGGCAGCCTACTACAACCTCAGCCCCGGCCCGCCTGATAGCCTTTGAAAGTTCAGTTTTCCTAGCTCTAGATACCAAAGGCCCTACCCCCGCTTGTATGATGCCCAACCCAACCTGGCTTCCTGGAATGTCAGCTTTGTGTGGACGGGGCCGGAGTGCATAAGGGTGGGAGACAGAGTTCCGGGGGGATGATTGAGAGGGGAGAGGGAGAGGTTGGGGGATGGGAGGGATGAACCCGATGAGGATGGTCGGGGGGGATGAGATGATGCAATGTGTAGTAGATACATGTGAATTGGAAGTCTGAAATAAAGATGCAGAAACAAGAGAACAGGTAGTTAGGGGAAGAGATGTACCTGAGACTTGAGTAGCCTCAGTTGCTGCTCGAGCCCTGGTCATCTGCGGGGAGGAATCTTTGAAGCCCTCAGATCCAGATTTCTGCGGAGTTGCTAGTGGAGTGCCCTGTGAGACCGATGAGGGACCCTGAGTCTGGCGAAGAATAACTGGAGAGGCACCCCTGGACGGGATTGGAGTGTTCTTGGGCGACTCCTCCTGTTTCTTGTTGAGCGGGCAATCTTTGTACAGGTGACCCACCTGGTGGCATCGATTGCAGCAGAAAGGGACTCCTTCATAGTCCAGAATCTGTATTCTGCTATACTTGCCCCAATGCAGCGTAATTTTCTCCTCCAACCCTTCTCTTGTGTCCAGGTGAACAAGAACTCGAGCAAGCGTGCGTTTCTTGGATTCCACAAACGTGCGATCATGGTCCAGGTAAGTACCGAGTGCATTTCCAATCCTGATAAGAACTTCCTCGTTCCAGTAATGTAGCGGAAGTCCCGGCAGTCGAACCCACAGTGGTCCTGCCCCAGTCTGTTCTCGCTCTGGGTCAAAGAGAGGACTCCACCTCTTCAGCAGCACTGGTGCCATTTCAATGTGCCAGTATTTTGCCAGAACAAGGTCCGTATAGATCTCTTTTGCAAAATGCAGTGAGAACCATCCGCGAGGAAGGACCTGAACCTCTGGTAATTCCTTAAGCAGACCTCCCCAGATCTCCTTTACCCACAGAGTAAGTCGATTGACGGAATAAGCTCTCCTGCACACATGACCCACCAAGATAGTGCGAGCCATAACCGCAACCTCCCCTATGGCTTCCGTTTCTCCAAATCTGATGTTAATGTCCTTTGATGTCGCCTTTATGCACCTGGATTTTTGTTTTTTGGTGTGCGGAGCAGAGGGGTGATCTACGAAAGGGTTATTGGATCCATCTGGAGATGAAGATTTAGAAACCCTAACCTGAATAGCCAGGGTTTCGAAACAGCCTGACGGCCGAGAGCCGAAAACAGGGATGGCTTGCGGACTCGAGACCGGCGGCGGTATAGGCGGGGGTTGAAGAACAGAAGAGAGGGGCGGGTTCGGGTTGAATGAAAACTGGTGAGGCGAGAAGGTGGAGAGGATATGAAGGGTACCCGGGGACAGGGGGGGGGGCTTCCAAACCCACCGAGGGATCAAGGAAACTTGCGGAGGACGGAGGATCCGGGAGGTATTCCGGCAACGAGACCACGGGCGATGTGTCCTGCAGGTAAGAGACCGAAATCCCAGGAGAGTGAGAAACCGCCACAGTGAAATTAGGGTTTCCAAAGATGACCTGGTCTTCATGAGGATCTGCGGTGTAATCCACGAGGTCAGGTTCCATATGACCCTCCATCCTGCCGGCAAGAAACGGAAATGGACGCCTGCGATACAGGGACGGTGAGGATGGCGATGCGGCAGCAGAGCGCAATGGTCGGGGAAACGAAAGACAACGAGGAGAAAAACTGCGGTTAAAACGTAATGTTCCTGCGGTAAAGCGGACCCTATCCTATTCAGCCGAAACCGGCGCGCTCCCGCAGGCTCATTTTTGCCTGATCTAGACAATATATTATTTTCTAGGAAAGAGATAATCATTGAATCATTAACTTGCCTTGTTGGAATCACCTCTATCCATTTGGTGAAATAATCCGTGGCTGTGAGAATCCAACGATGCTGTCCTGATGAAGGAGGATGAATTTCTCTAGTAAAATCCAATCCCCATTGCTGGAAAGGTGCTTCAACATATATAGGAACCAAAGGCAAAGGTACACGTTTCCTCTTTCCTTCGAATATTTGACATTCATGACATGTAGCCACCCTTTTGTAAATGTCTCTGAACATAGTTGGCCAAAAATATCCAGCTCTTAGGATCTTGTTTGCAGTAGATTTCCAATAATGGTGTCCTCCACAATCTCCTTTATGAAATTCTTCAATCACTTTATCAGCTTCTTCTTCAAGGAGACAATTTAACAAAATCCCTCCTGCAACTTTCCAAAACAAATTTTGGTCATATACAAAATATCTTAAAGATTGTAAATTGACAAACTGAGCTTTGGACTTAGTAAGATTGGCAGGGGATTTATTATGCTGTAGAACAAAAGCCACATCCTTGTACCATTCTGAAACCAAGAATTTTTCATTTATTTGGAAAAATTCCTCCTCACTTTCAGAAATTTCTGAGATTTCTGCATTCAAATTAATGTCAAGGTAGTCCAGATTTGAGTGAGTCATTAGCTTTGCCAAGCCTTGACCCTTTACCAATTTGGTAGGTTTGATGTCAATGTCATACTATAGCAACTTTGCTATCCATTTGCCCCTATTTCCATC
The DNA here is from genome assembly GCA_000404065.3 of Pinus taeda. Lineage (NCBI taxonomy): Eukaryota > Viridiplantae > Streptophyta > Pinopsida > Pinales > Pinaceae > Pinus > Pinus taeda. The sequence continues at coordinate 70,965 of APFE030474135.1, read as the reverse complement.
AGGATCTACTTGTGTTAAGATATCTTTTATTACAACACTTGGAACATAAGCGACAATATGAGAATGCAAAACATAGATTCTGAAATCTTTTATGGCTTTCACCAAGGCATAAGCTTGCTTCTCTAGGATATTATACTTCAGTTCAGCATTTTCTAATGTCTTACTAAAGAAAGAGATAGGCTATTCAGTACCTTGATTTCCTTTTTGTAGTAAAACTCCAACAATTGTATCTTTAGAAGCAAATGTAAAAATAAGAAATTCTTTGGTAAAATCAGGGCTGATGAGTACCGGTGCTTGTGTAAGCACCTTCTTGATTTCCTCAAAAGATTTCTTTGCTTCAACTTTCCACTTAAAGTCCACTCTTTTCTTCAACATCTTTGTTATATTCTTGACAACCTAAATAAAGTTAGGAATGAAGAGTCTAACAAAATTTACTTTTCCAAGAAAAGATTGGATCTCTTTCCTACTTCTTGGCAGATCTAGCTTTTGAATTTCAATAACTCTATTAGGATCAATCCTAATTCCTTCTTCAGAAATGATATGACCAAGAAGTTTGCCTGATGTTAAAGTAAATATACTTTTAGTGGGATTAAGAGAAGTACCAAACCTTCTACATTTCGGCATAATTCTTTCAAGGTGTTTCAAATGATCTTCTTCTCTCTTTGAAAAAACTGTGATGTCATCAAGATAAGCAACCACTGATTTATCCTTTTCTTCAGCAAAGGCAATATCCATTGCTCTTTGGAAATTAGCTCCTTCATTCATGAGACCGAAAGGCATCTTGGCGTACATGAACGCTCCCCATGGCGTTGTGAAGGCTGTCTTCTCTTGATCATCTGGATGTACAAGAATCTGATTGTACCTTGAGAAACCATCCAACATAAACATCCTTTGTGAACAAACAATATTTTGCAAAATTAAATCCATCTTGGGAAGAGGATAATTATCTTTCAATGAAGCTTTATTCAAATTTCTAAAGTCTATACAAATCCTGATCTCTCCATTCTTCTTTCTAACTGGAACCAAATTAGCAAGCCAATTTGAGAATCTGATTAGAACAATGATTTTAGCATAAAAAATTTCTTAATTTCCTTTTCAATTAATGGCATGAGAAGAGGATTAATTCTTCTTAACTTCTACTTGAAAGGCTTCTCATTCTCCTTAATAGGAATAGTATGCTGGATAATAGAAGAAGCATATTGTTTTAGATCAACATAAATCCATGCAAAAACATCAACAACCCCTTTTATCATCTCAACATATTTAGCTTTCATGTCAGCTGAAAGAAACTTTGAGATCTTAACCAGCCTAGGTACCACTAAATTCCCTAGATTGCAGCTCTCTACTTCCTCTTCACCAGCTTGTAATTTTGGAGCTTTGAAAACATCATTTTGATCAAACAATTTCTCAAGAGGAATGAGACCCTTAGGTATTAAATTATTTTTTAATTGTAAGACTTCAGACTTTTCCTTGGACTCCACAAACATATTTTGTTGATCCATTTGAGTGCTTTCAAATTCCTCTTATAATTCAATGAAATTCTTTACCTGCTAATCATCTTCAAAGACTTTCCAATTAGTGATGTTATCTGGTATAGCTGGTCGATGACGAACCTCCACCTCATATCTTTCAGAAGAATGCATAGGAATAATAAATAGACTGGCAGAAACAGAAAGGGAGTCTGCAATGGAGTTTTGGTCTCTAGTTTTGATAGTGAAAGAATATGCCTGAAACTTTTCCAACATATCTAACACTAAATTTCTGTATGCTCTCATCCTCACATCCTTTGTTTGATAAGCAACTTCCACTTGTTTAATCACCAATTTAGAATCTCCAAAAACAGAAATGTTTCTAGCCTTCAACTTTAACAAAGCTTCTAATCCCAAAATCAGAGATTCATATTCAGCCATATTATTTGTGTAATCAAAGTTTAATTTGTAGGAGAAAAACTTACTTTCATAATTTGGACTTGTGATCCAAATTCCAGCTCCTGCCCCTTCTCTTCTTGCTGATCCATCAAAGTATAATGACCACCAGCCCATCGTCTCTTTTTCATCTTCCTACTGTTTTCCTAGGTGCTGATTTTCTGAAAACATCTCCTCTGATTCATCTTTGACTGACTCATTGAAAATTATGGCTGATCCAAGCCCAATGTCAAATGAATAAATGGGAAAATTTTGAGGTTTATCTTTGTTGCTTACCATATAAGCCATTCTGGTCTCCCGATACAATCTCCTTTGCTCACCAAAAACAGGGATAGTAGCATAGGTAAGGTCTATCTGCATCGTGCCTTTGATATTTGCTGCCCACGATCTTGAAAGCAGCATCCCAAACTTAGGTGGAATATCGGCCACAACAATGTCCATGACAATTTTCTTTGCTTGAATTTGTGTTAGCCCCACAACAACATCTTTAATCAACCCAATGCATTGAACTCTTTTTGAATCAAACGAGAATAAATCCTTATATGGTCTTGTTACTTACAACCCCAACCTTTCCATGATTACCTTGGGCATAAGATTATGAGAGGCCCCTGAATCTAACATAGCATTATGTAAGGTCATATCATGAATACTAATGCTTATGTAGAAAGGAGGAAATTCTTCATTCTGATCATCTTCAAGTCTTGGACCCAAGTATATAATAGGATTATCCTCTTGTACATTTAAGATATTAGCCACTCCTGGTTGTGAATTAAGCATCTCTACAATCTTACTTCTGTATTTATCTACCTTGAGGATTTCACTAAAAGGGATTGATATTTTGATTTTCTCAATTTCATTCTCAAGGTTAAAAACATAAACAATTTTCTCAATTTCTTTAGTAGGAGATGGAGTTTGAATGACCTTTTTGCCCACTGGAGAATTAATTTTTCCCTTAGCAGCCTTTGGGTTGTCTCTCTTGTCTTCAACAGTCTTTGAAGCATCCTTCTTGGGTTGTACTTTGCTTGCTATAATTGGCACATTTCTATTCCTGAGGTTGTACTGTTTTTGCATTTCAAAGATAGCATGTTGGTAACCCTTTAAATAGCCTGAAGGCTCCTCTCCTTGTTTGGTCACACTGGACTCATCATGTTCTTCCTTAGTTAAGAAAACTCCTGACACTTCTTCATCAAGACAATGAATGGATTCTTCAGGAATTTCCGGTTCATCTTCTTCATCAACTAAGTTCTGCTGAAAAGGGGGTCTTACTAGAGGTCAAGTTGTTGATTCCTATTTTCCCTTGGCCTTTGTTGGTTTTGAGGTCTCCTAAATTGAGGATTTCTAAATTGAGGCTTCTGCTGCACAGGAGGAGCAGAGGTATTTCCAAGAGCCAACCGATCCATCAGCTTCTCCATGGTCTTCATCATTGAATCAATTTTATCTTCTGGAGCTGAATAGGAAGGTTTCTCTTCTTCTTTCAATTTAGCCTTTCCCATCTTTGATTTTTTAGCAGCAACCATGTTTACTTCTACTTTAATTGCATCATTTTGCATATCAACAAGGGTAGCAGAGTCTCTCTCTCTGAGCAGCAGAGAGAAATCAAAATCAAATGCTTCAACATATCTCAGTTGTGCCAAAGCTTCAGGAGGTTTTAAACGAACTGGGATGGAATTAAACACTTTGTTAAACCTCTAGGAGAAGTTTTGAACAGTCTTATCTGGTGCTCTTCTAAGATTGTTGTATTCAGTAAGAGCTTGAACCAGATTAGTTCTATTTCCCCACTTCCTCAAAAAAATGTCTTCAAACTCTACCCAATTATGAATGCTTCTAGCTGGAAGGGCTTTAAACCATTTTCTAACTTCCCCGACAAAGGTTTGTGAAAATAATCTTAGCTTCACATCTTCATCATCAACTTCCTCTCTATCAACAAAATCATTGAACTTGTCTACATGTTCTTCTGCTGTGATTTCTTTATCACCACCCCATGTTGGAATTCTTGCAGCATATTTGCTGGGAAGATCATGTAAAACAGCAGGGAGTGCTAGTGGAGCATACCTAGCAGGTATGGCCATGATGAATGGAGGAGCAGTGATGATAGGTACTGGAGAGACAGAGGGAATAACACTAATATGAGGTGGATTACTTGGTGTTTGAGAACTGCTAGGACTAACAGAAGTAGAGGATGAGGCGTTGATATGAAAATGACTCTTGGGCTTTGTAAACCAGTGACAAATGTACTCCAATTTGGAAGGGGTAAACCGACTTTAGATTTAAGTAAGACTTCAAAAGGATCAAGTTCTTTAAGTTTATCTAAGTCTTACTTTTCTAACAATAATTCAGAAGTAACAACTTCCCAAAACTCCTCTTTATATTTTTGTGATACTAAAGATGAAGTATCAATCCCTATTTTTTGCAAATCTAAAATAATTCCAATGAGTTCTTCTTCATTTTTTGATCTAAACGACACCTCATGAATTTTATCATCAACTATTTTGTCCTCAGGACTTCTTGAAAATTCAAAGAGCAAAGATTTTGAATAAGATGGAGTACCTGGTGTTTCAGTAAACCTTTGTCTGCTCCTTGAAAGGGTGTTTGGATTGTCCACAGGGGTAGGTGGATTTGGGTCAGGATTGCTCCGTGTATATATCCCCCTCGAAGCCACCTTTTAAATCTTTTGAAAATGTATGGAGTCACCAAGGTAGATTGCAGCCTCGAAAATTCTTCTGAGCTCCTGCTACCTTCAGAAGTTCAGTATCTTGAGCACCAAAATGTTATCACAAAACCTAGCCCCGATTGGCTGCTAACCAGGAAGACCTTGTGTAACTCTTTCAGACCTACTTTTGGTTGAGGCTTAGCCTCCTCAACATGAGAGGGCTTTCTCACAAAATTAAAGATTTTGATAATGAATAAGATGACTAACCCTTCGAAACAAATGAAAAAGTGTAAAAGGTTGAAACATAATTAGAAAATATTCATTGGGCTTATGCACTCAAACATGCTTCAATATTGACAATAATGTTAGCTTTACATAGAAGTTAGGACATAAGAATTTAACATATAGAGAATATACCAGAAAAATATAGGACCACACAGTTTATAAATGTATGAAGGAAGTTAGAGCACAATCAATGATTTCTAAGTAATCACACATTCATACCACTGTAGATAATGAGAGGAGGACAACACAAGACATTCTGAACATTGAATTCCTTTTGATTCCTGAGAAGCAAAGCCAAGTACTGTAATACCTGAAAACAGAGTATTACACAAAGCACAATATGAGAGTTTCTCTGAAAAATATTCAACCCCTAGTACATTGCTTTTTATCCTATATATAGAGTGCTTTACATAACTAAGATTCCTCCTCCAACAAGAGGGGAATTCGAATTCTTCCTATTATGACACGTATTCATGTTTAAAACTAACTATTAAATACAATTGACTGTTGACTGATAGTTATAGGAACCTAAAACAATTAGGAGTATAACTCCTCATCATGTTGGTAGTAGCATTGATTAGAATTCAAGCTCGTTCTCTGACACATGGACTTCTTCAGCTTAGTTGTGGTGATGGTTTGAAACTGCCTGCTGAATCTTAATGCCTCATCCCCATACTGTTCCTGGAAATTAGGAAGCTGTTCCTGTTTTTCTGCTTTTGGCCTCCACATGGATCTTCGAGATCAATTATCCCTTTTGTTTTTCTTAATTGTCTAAAAATGCATTGGATCATCTTGTTTTCCATCTTAACCATAGTGATTTCCATATGGCTACTGGAAACTCCCCTTTTCTCAATGCTTGGGGGCATGCAAACTTTTTATCTAAGCTAAAAATGACCAATTTCATTTTTTTATCTTTCTAGAGTTTTTCTAGCTTCTTAGCTTTTCATTCTTGATGTTTCTGACTTACATAAAAAGAAATACAAGCAATGTTAGAGCATGGTTCAAGCTCATTAAAAAATAAACCTGCCAATGAGAAATACTTTTGCAAGGTTCAAGCTCGTTAAAAAATAAACCTGCCACTGAGCATATGTTAACGCAAGGTTCAAGCTCATTAAAAAATAAACCCACCTTCAATAAACAACCTCTATGATTTCCATGCTATCAGCCTTTTAAGCCTTGGTTGTGTTTTACCATCACCTCCATTCTTTTGACCGATCATATGCTTCCACTTGATTGTTTATCCTTTTGAGGAACATCTACGACAAGTTATTCTGTTAGCCACCCTCTTCACACTGCCATGTTTTGAGAAGTTCCAAACTTACTTGGAACCAGTTTCTACCCAAAAACATCACTCGTTCCTCAAAAAACGAGTCTCTTTTAAGCTCTTTTTAGACTCGTTAAATATGAAAAGATTGTCGAGCTACTGGCCTTTCCAGCCTGTTAAAGTAATGGGAAGTGCTATCCCTCGTGTATTTTAATCCTTTTGGGCCTAAGGGATTATCCCACGAAAAGATCGAGTGCTTTTTTTTCGGCTCGTTAAAGCAATCGAAAAATCATCCCTTTTGTATTATTTTATACTTTTTTTTTTCAGACATAAGGGATTATGATACGAAAAAGGACTACTAGAGTTTCCTTTTCATCCCTTTTCAAACTCTCTAAACATGAAAAGGATTGAGTTATCTTTGTTGTTAAACTCATTAAAACAATAGTGACAAACTTGTCCACCCAGACAAGAATGAGTTTCACTATCATTAGGCTCGCTAAAACATAGCGAAAAGTTTGCTCAAAGTGAAAATTATAGAAAAAGCATATGTTATCCTCCTCAAGCTTGACAAAAATAAAGAGGTACTGGTCAGCAATGACTGGGGAACAAGGGAAGAAAACTTGAAGAACTTCATTGGTAGCAGGTTGCTCTTGAACATGACACTTTCACTCCATCACCATGATTGAGTCAAGTTGGGTTATTCCATTCACCAGTCATATCACCATTGGTCCTCCACACCATCCATCTTTTGGGGTTAACGCTACCAATCCATCCCAGTGTCGCCGATATGTTCAAGAGAAGTCATTCAAAGAATTTACCGCCCAGCTAACGTCTCATCCACTGAAATACCTTCACTCTCCTTTTTTCATGAGTGCCATTCCTGAACCTTGTATCATCAGATCGTTTTCACCTCCAGAAAATCATTTTCTCCGTTTCGTGTCGTAGATGTGGGATACATTAAGGCCTTCCCATGACGAGTCACTTCTTGTAGACATCAACTCATTATCCAAGAAGTTGACTTAGAAACAACCCTTTAAGTACTTTGAAGCTTGCATACCTCAATGGAAAGTTTCTCACTTCTGGCAACAATTTTACATCAATGGCCTTCGACCGAAATATTTTGCGTGTTGTTCGACATCGACTCATATATTCACACCACATGAATTGTACTACAATACCTTGAGGGTCATTATCATTATCAATGATTCCTCTCACGTTTGTTAACAGCTTACATCATTGGCTAGTAATCAGGCAATGTCTTTCCATGTTCGACTTCAAAACATCTTTTCACATGGATCGACTTGTACATCAGGCAAAGATTGATCAAGTTTGAAGACCCAGGATCTAGTTTCATCCATATGGGCTGTGATATACTCAGGAAAACAAAGACATCAAATGTACACAGAAGCTGCACAGATGATCATCCATGTTAAGGGATGATGACTCTACATATAAAGAATCACCAGTCTGCAATAGCAAACAATTATCTATGCTATGTGCATAAAAATGAATTTATAAAGCTGAGCACAGGAATGCCCGCCTCAACTAGATCATGAAAATAATATGATGATGATGTATTGTATTGTATCTTATATAGGTCACCTTCCAGTTTGAATACCTCGGATCCTCATGATAAAGTATTTCACCTGACATCAAAAGATTTATGACCTCATGCTTTAGGGGACAACTGTTATAGTCATATTTGGGCACTTCAACCCCAATCACATATGTCGATAAACCAAGGGCCCCTTGACCCCTAAAAGTGTTGTTTCATACCATAAAGGATCATGGTCAACTGATTACATAATTTCCCAGAAGTTCCACCTGAAAAACCACTCAGAACTGGCCAAAACTGGACCATACTGACTGCTCCATGGTCAAGGTGTGATGCATACTAGTTTCTACACTAGCCAGGTCCGATGCATACTGAAGGGGCCTTCTGTAGGGTGCAATGAGCGAGAATGGACAAATGGCTGAGACAGTTTGCTAAGTGGATGCTCATGGAATCTTCTAGAAACTTCCCCTATGACACTTGCCTCTCTGAATTCACCCGGGGATGAGTAAGAGATCAATGAAATCTCCAAGTGGAACCAAGAACTATCAGTGGAATGACACTAATAAAAAAGAATTGACTCACACCCTTGCAAGACATCTATAAATGGATCCCTCATCTGAGAGATCTAGGGGCTGGAATTTTGTAATTTGCAAGGAAGTGATGTTGGTTTCTCTTTGAGAGGGGACATTGTATTATTGGGTGATCTTGCTTTTCATGATGTGAAGAGAGCTTTGATGCTGGGAGGATGATGATGGATTAGACAGCTGGGTTGTAATCCTCTCTTCTATTTCTACTATTAATAAAGTTCTTTGAGTTTTCCTCCATTCAATCATGTATTTGTGAATCTTGTTATTTGTAAATGTAATTGTATGGTCAATGTATTTCTGATTTTTCATTGTTTATGATATTATAGATCGTGATGCTTTGATGGTTTTTTGTTACTTTGGCTCTACAAGTATTATTTGAGCGGGACAAGTAGGAGAGGAGTGGCAAGCTCTATCAAGGGAGAGAGAAATCAAGCAAGGAATCAAGCGAAAGATCTAGATCGGTCCTCTTTTCTTCTCTCTTACCTATCATATATAAAGGAAATCAAAAATTGCTTTGATTGTTTTTTTTCTAAGATAGCTACCCATCTTAGTGGGACTAGCAGATCGAAAACACACTAGTTTTCCTGGAAAAACCATGATATTGGATTCCACCTCCAAGGCTGCACCTTGCATTTCAGCTAGAGTAGCACATCTTCTCTCTCTTAATAGGAGGCAAAAATCAGAATCAAAGGCATTGCCATAGGTGAGTTTGGCAGAGGTGGGGGTATGCTTTACTTCAACTGGTATCTTCCTATATATACAGTTGAATATTTTATTAAAATTAGACAATGACTCCCCATTTTCCCTTTTGAGGTTGCCAAACTCAGTATGGTAGTATAGAAAATCTTTCTTATCTAACCAATGCTTTAAAAACACATCATCTAATGCTTGAATGTCTGCTATAGACCTAGGGGTCAGTTCTCTGAACCACTTTCTAGCCTCTCCATTAAGGCTTTGGACAAATACTCTCATCCGCACATCATCTTCACTGATATCTAGGTTATAAACATAGCTATAAAAAGACTCAAGGTGTTCTTCAGCTATTACTCTCTCAATCCCAATGAACTTAGGCATGTATTTCTCATATTCTCCTGTAGGCATGGAATTCAAAGGAATAGGCAAGACTAGTGGTCCATACCTAACAACTATGATTCTTTCCATCTTGGTGGGTGCTTGTGGGCCTGCAATGACTGGGGTGGATGCGAGGGTACTGGTAATTTGGATGGTAGGGAGTTGAGAAATGAATGAAAGGGTCGAAGGAAACGGATGGACTGGAAGGGAGGGTTCCTTTGGACTAAGATCCAAAGAGGAACTTATTGGACAAGGAGATTTATGAATCTCTGAGAGTATTTCTTTGCTGATAGTGCTAGGCTCTATATTTTCAACTTGTGTGTACTCAGTAACAAGCCTTTCTTGCAGAGATACATAAGATTGTTTAGGCTTACCTGATCTTGATGCTCCTTTTCATGATGTCTTTCTTTTCTTGACAATCTTCTCAGGGTCAGCCACTAGGTCAGCTGGTGATTTCTGAGGATTTCTCCGAGCGTGTCTCACAAATTGAACCAGAACTGTAATTTGGAGTCGCCAAAAGGTTGGTCCTCCAGTAGAGTCACTAGATAGATGATTACAACCAAAAATGTGTCCAATATTCGTCTATCATCAAAGCTGGATCTGTGTCATTCTCTCAGGAAAGCTGAGCTTCAATCTCGTCTCCCTGGAAACGATGCCAATTATGTTAGGATTCCAAGAAACTCTCCTAGGTTGTAGCTCGGAGATGCCTAGTAACATATAAATTCAACTATTGTTGCAGGTTTAATGGAAGGAATGATGGTTTGGTTCAAGCCAGATAACCACTTCCACTTTGTTTCATTCCAGACATGCATGAACGCCCTCAGAAAACAAGGCTTTAGACCACCAATGCTCACAGTTTATATATTAGGTGAATATGGAGAATACTAACCACACCAGCAAATGCACAAGACCATGTGATGGCCAGCTGCAACTAGTACAGAAACCTACAAATCTAATCTATTAATGCAAAGACAGGATGACAACTCTCTTGCATTAGATAGAAAGAAACCTGAGTAACCTATTTAGTGATACATTCAAGATTCTAACACAAAGATAAGATGACAGTTATCTAGTGCTAAACATCTAGAGATCAAGAACACAACATATCAGGGATAAGCTTAGAACAGAGGAAAATGGACAATGAGCAGTTAATAGCAAAAGAAGCTTGTATTTGCTAAAAATGAAGATGAGACGCTGCAAGTGACAAAATGTCTACAGTTTCCAAAAGTTGAACCTTACATCAAATGCCAATATTGAGTACATCTTACTTCTAGATATTTATAAGTTTACAATACTAGAGCACTTGGCCGTTCAGGTATGGAGGGGTCATAATTGACAACCAACTACATTTAACCACTTGATGGAGTCTCTAAATGCGTTTTCTTTCTTCAGTAGGTGAATCCGATCTGTTCAGGTGTTGTGCTGTCCTTTTAGGCTATTGGAGTGCTCGTACTAGTGGAGTCCATGATTGGTAAATCTAGTTACAAAGTCGTGCTTGTCCTTTTCTCCTTTCGGCCATGATTTCTGTTAAATATGGTTGTTGGGGGTCTGACTGTGACTAATGATGTCAAAGATGGTCATTTTCTTCTTTGGGAAATAGAATGGTTAGAGGATGAGGAATGCATGGGTAGGTGGATGATTTGGGTGAGTGAGAAGAATGATTGTCGGATTGAGGAAATAAACGATGGAGATGGCTTCGATGGAGGCTGTCCACCGAGGTGAGAGTGGGGTGAGTTCGAGCCATTGGATCCTCAGTGGATGTATCGGACGATCATCGGGCGACGAAAATGCATGGATGTTTAACGAGCAGGGCAGTTTGTTCAGGCGGTAAAGGTTTTCATTGCACTACTTTCGGGTGCTAAGCAGTAAATGCCTGGGGTCGAGCGATTCCACTCAGTGATTGACACGTAGTAGCGGATGAGAGAGAAAAATGCTCTCATTGCACGCTATCGCTCAATCAAATTATCGGTGCAATGAGAGTGAGTACCATCAGATCTCAGCGGAGATGATTTGACAGTGGACAGTGGTAGAGCGAGTCACCTTTATCGGGTGCAACGGGAGCCGTTGGATCAGCAGGGAAGATCAACGACGGGGATGCAATGAGGGTTTTATGGGTGCACGAGGGCATATGGGTATGGTTTAATGGTTTATTTGGGGTTTTACACTTGGGGATGAGGTCAAGAAGGGGGCTACTTTGTCGGGTTTAGGAGGCAAATAGGGAAACAGAGGTGGTGGAGAGTAAGCGGGGTAGAAGGAAAAGGAAAAATGACCCATGAGGGGCCCCTTTGAAGACACCACCAATCAGGTCGAGCTTTCCTCTGACATTAGAAAGTCAGCTGCATAGCAGAGCTAACAACCACAATAATGGCAGAAGTGTGGTAAGACATGTAATTTTATTAATAAAAAAACAATTACATATTGATTTTGCAAGAGTTTACACCCAAACAACAACACACTCTTTCAATGAGCTATTTATAAGCTCAAATCTCCTAACTCCGTCTAATTATGGATCACTTATTAAATAACAAGTGTCCACTTACAATAAATGCTATTCAAACAACTAGCTAACAAATCTCCTAAAATAGAGCCTAAGATACGACACATTCGTAGAGTCATATCTTGTTATAACAATATACTAATTCTAAATGTCGCCATTAAATACTTAAATATTCTAGAATAATCATTTTTAATTTAATATCTTAAATTAATAATTATTTTATTCCAACTTTATAACTTATGATAGTATTTTATCTTTGGATCATCTAACAGATTCCATGCCCAACACTAACTCAAACAAAATATTCTTTTGGAATTGCACACCTCCCCCTCAAGAGGGAATTAAGGATTTTTAAAAGCTTGCCACAAGGTCAAGAAGGATTTTTTTGGGATGGCCTTAAATCTGATATTCATAAGTTTGTGGCAGAATGTTTGGTTTGCCAACAAAATAAAGTTGAGAAAATTAAGACCCCGAGTTTGCTACAACCTTTAGTCATTCACAAGTTTACCTAAGTTTGAAGGAAAGAGTGTTATCATGGTGGTAGACTACTAATTGATAGACTTATCATGTATGCACACTTTTGTGCATTATCTCATCCTTTTAAATCAAGTGCAGTTGCTACTGCATTTATGGAAACAATTCAAAAGCTACATGGAAACACAAAGATTATTGTAAGTGACAGAGATCTCATTTTCACTAGGAATTTTTTGACATAATTATTTTCTTATCTTGGTACTCAATTAGCTCATAGCTCATCTTATCATCCTCAATCTGATAGGAAAACTAAGATAGTGAACAAATGTTTGGAAGGATATTTTCATTGATGTGTATCTGATAAACAAACATAATGGGTCAAGTGGTTACCTTTAGCTGAATGGTGGTATAACAATTCCTTCCGTATTGTTGCAAAAATGACCCCATTTATGGCACTTTATGGATATCATCTACCATCCATCACATTATCTTTAAGAGAAAATTCCAAGGTTCAAGCAGTGGAAGATCACATCAAGCATCAACAACAAGTTCTCCAACTCTTAAAGGATAACCTCACTCTGGGGCATAATCGAATGAAACAACGGGTAGATCAACATCGTAATGAAAAATGTTTTGATGTAGGCGATTGGGTATTTTTACGGTTACAACCATACAAACAATTGTCCCTCGAGAAAGCTAAGAAGGATAATAAATTATCACCCAAGTACTATGGTCCTTACAAGGTGTTGCAAAATATTAGTACTATGGCATACAAATTGGAGTTGCATGCATCTTCCCGAGTACACCCAATTTTCCATGTTTTGTGCTTAAATAAGGTTATCAGTGACAAGCTCCTAGTTCAAACAGTGTTGCCAGAACTTGACCAAGAAGGAAAAATCATATTTGAGGCTAAAGTATTCACAGAAACAAGAACCCAACAACCACATAATCGATTAATTTCAAAGTATCTCATTAAGTGGAAGAAATTACCCACTGAAGATTCCACATGGGAGGATGAAAATTGTATACAGAAGCATCTGGAACTACTCAAGCGTTTAGGAAAACACTCTTTTGAAGGAGAGGGGCATGTTAGGTCCCTATAATACTAGTGTATGCCCCTTATTCTTATTGTTAGTGTAGCCCCCTATTATTATTGTTGTGCCCATGTATCCCCATATAGTTATTGTTGTGTCCCATAAAATCCCATTATTATTATTGTTGTGCCCTTACATTATTATTGTTTTGGAGGCTCTGATTATGTTGTGACCCATTAGACTTCTATATATACCAAAGAGGTCTTATCATTTGTATTATCCAAGAATTGTTCATTATGTAATGTAAAAGAAGTTTCCTCCTCGAAGAAGGTCATTTTGAAGTTATTTATCTGTCTTTTGTTTTATTTGCAAGTTGGTTGCATAGCATTTACATTCAGTGTGGAATCATGATTCAAAAGAAATAGATTCCACCTAATCACCCTAGCCCAAGTAAGCATGTTCAATTACATGGAGGAAGTATAATTCGATATAATGACCTTAGAACTTAGGTCATCCCTCCTAATAAAATAAAAATATCATAATAGCACGTAAAGTAGAGGCACAACATAACTTAATATACCATTGTTTAAAAAAAAGGTAAAAGTCATCATGAATCAAAACAATAATCGACCTAAAATATGATTACTTTTATGACGTGTAATCAATGCCAAAATATATTTTAAAAATATAATACTTTGTATGAAGTTTTTTTTTAAATATTTTTTTTAATGAGAAAAGTAATTTAATAAATAAGATAAAATAGAGAAAAATTTGTGATTAACTTTAAAACCCTTAATTTTATCCCTTCAACATACTTTTTAACTCATTAAAATGTTTTTAATTCTTTATTTATATAAAAATATTCTTAAACTTATTATATTAATATGTTAATGTTCCTGAAAACCTTATAACAATACATAAAAACTCAATTAGTGTAAATCTCAATTATCCATATGTACTTCCTTAAGTTCACAAACTTTATTAGCACCCCATAGCACTTTAGCAACTTGAACTTCAAATCTATACCAACTACCACATGGGTTTGTCCAAATGTTCCATGGTGCAAAAGTCAATTAGTCAACGATATTTGCCAGGTTTACAATCTTTAAAACTATAACAACTTGAACTTTAAGACTATACCAGTATCACATGGATTTGTCCGAATGTTCACAACCCAATTTAGAACTACCACATGGGTTTGTCCAGATGTTCACAATCTTAATTAGTCCATGTATTTTATGCAAAACTCTCAATTAAAAGTATTTTTTCATTGCTTCCCAAAAAAATCCTTATCCTTAATGAAACTAATGGTAAAAGTCATATGGGACAAAATTGTCACACTGACATATTTATTTGAAGTATAGTTAATAATTTTGCATCCACCATGTGGGTTGGTTGCCTAGTACAGCTAAACATGTCCAAGACAGTGATGCATATTCATGTCAGTGTATGTTTAATGAGGTTTGTTTCTCGTGGGAAGCATCGAGATTGACAAGTGGTGTCCTATATACTTTTAGGTGTTTTATGCCCGTAAGGAATGAGCCAACATCCATTAAAAAATAAGGGAATGAGCCAACATCCCCACTAGGCATATGCTTATGTCACATCAGGTAGGCTTATATTATGATATTTCTTTAATATAAATTAATTGTTACATAATTAGTATCAATAAATTAAATAAATTATTTATTTACTGAATATATAAAATATTATTATATATATAATAATAAAAAAAATAAATGTTATTTAAAAATAGTTGTACAATAATTAGTATCAATAAATTAAATAAATTATTTATTTTACTGAATATATAAATATATTTTATTTATATTAATTAATTAAAAAAATAAGTGTTATTTAAAAATAGTTATAATGGTTGATTATAAAATAAATTTTGTAGGCATAATAGTTGGTTTATTGGAAAGATGCAGGTTAACAATAATAGGGAGTAAACATAAAGAAAAATTGAGCCTTGGAAACAAGGCCTGCTAAAGTACCCAAGTACAAACTCTTATAAGTTGCTAAAAGCAGGAAAAAAAACTCCTCTCCAAAAGAGAGAAAAATAGTAGTGTTTGAATAAACATAGACTTTGAAACTATAAATCCTACATCAATCCATTGAATGACAAAAACAGGAGCCTATTCTAGTCATGAAGTATCAAAACTGTAAAGATGACAACAAAAAACTCAGTGAGTTTGGTTGAACTTTGAAGTTTAAAATGTAAATGTTACAGAGACACAAGAAAGGAAAACACTAACAACCACCTAATAAAAGCTTTAGAAAATAGGTGTTGGGAAAGAACTAGAACAATGGCTTCAAACAAATGCAAACTCCATCAACCTTCAACTGAACAATGAGGCATGTAGAGAGTGAAAGGTCCAAATAGGAAGAATGGCAAACTTGTAAACTCAACTTAGAAGAAAACAAATTACATAGCACAACTTCTCCTACTTAATTTGTTATGACTTGCATGTAAAAATATTTGCTATTAGTCATTACTGAATATACACCAAATTACATAGCACAACTTCCCCTAGTTAATTTATTTTGACTGCACATAAAAGTATTTTCTATTACTCATTTAATGAAGTGTTACCTAAAAATAACTACAATAACTAGGAGATAAGAAAATTAGCACAACTTCTCCTACTTAATTTGTTATGACTTGCATGTAAAAGTATTTGCTATTAGTCATTACTGAATATACACCAAATTACATAGCACAGCTTCCCCTAGTTAATTTATTTTGACTGCACATAAAAGTATTTTCTATTACTCATTTAATGAAGTGTTACCTAAAAATAACTATAATAACTAGGAGATAAGAAAATTTGTTATTACTCTTTTCATAAATATACAAAGATATCTGTTATTTATAATAATGGAAGAAATAAGTGTTATCTAAAAAATAACTATAATAACTAGGAAATAAGAAATCTTATTTGACCTTACCACTCACAGCATTAACTCATTAGAAAGACACATGTTGAAAAACACCAACACTAGCAATGAATATTTTGATGCTACTAAAAAATTGTATGATAATATTTTCTAGATATATGACCTAAAATTGTTTCAATTTCAATGAAAAATTATCATTGTGTGACTAAATATTTTTCTTCTTTAATATAAGGAAATATGTTAATTACGTTAAAACAACTTGTATAAATATTTATTGTTCTTTAAACATGATTTAAAATTATTTTATTACATTAAAAACTTGTTTTAAATATATTCACAACCTAACCTTTAAATAAAAACGGAGTTGTCTATAATGCGACTTTTTGGAGATTCCGGTGACGGAATTCGGCGGAAGAAATTGAGGTCAAATCTTAATTTGTTGCTGTTAAAATGGTTTTTTAACTGCATATTTGGATTCAGCACCCTGGAAAACCCATGGGACGCTTTGATTGTGCAGAAACTAGCTATCAAACTTGCGATTCCAATAAATTGCTGCCAGATTTTGACCGGAAAAACCCACGGAAAAGACTTTCAAAAAGTCACATTATAGAAAACTGCAATAAAAACTACCTTTTATTATTCCAATAAATCAATTTAACTACCCTTTTAAATAATGACCACTCATATAACTGTACCAAAAACAAGCCACTATGATGGAAATTCCCAATGTTTGGGAAAAAAACAAACCTTGATAGAATATGACAACGTGACTTAAAAACCTTTTACATAATAATAAAATTCGATCGGTTAAGGTTGATACAGCTTTCCAAATATTAATCCTCCCCACCAAATTTAGATATCAGTGAGCTGGTTAAATAGTTTTCAAAGCAAGTGTATAGCATACATTATTCATGTACAGACATATTTGTTTGAACAAGTGGGGCCTGTTACAATCTGATATGAAAAGAGCAGAGGTAGAGGAAGATGCTCCTTTTGGCGTGGTATGTTGTTAGTACTTGGGAGGAAGATCATATCGATTTCCAGCAGACCCCCACTCGATGTTTAGCAACGACAAAACACGATGTGCTTAATCGCTTTATTGGCTGAATTGACTTGCTCTTTCTACATCACCACACTTGCTTTATTTGTTTGCTTCCTTGAGCTTTCCATACTGGATTACTCCCCTGGAGCTTACTATATATAGTCCTATTTCTAAAGGTTTGGGGAACTGTAATTAGCATTTGTATCAGGCAACCAGGCTCATAACTGATGATGAAGAGGGCAATTAAGTCTTATTCAGCGTTTGACATTAGAACAGCAGGAGAATCATTAGATAGTTCTTCTTCACAGAGAATCTATAGCTCCCATGGTATGAAAAAGAGCAGAAGGCTCACCATGGAACAAACCAGGGTGTTGGAGAAGAGTTTTGAGTTGGGAAAAAGACTTGAAGCCGAGAGGAAAGACGAGTTAGCAGCGACTCTGGGACTGCACCCAAGGCAAATCGCCATTTGGTTCCAGAACAGAAGAGCCAAATGGAAAGCCAAACAGCTAGAGGAAGAATTTGGTGTTCTCAAGCAAGACTATGAATCCTTCAAGGCTCATTACCAGACGCTTGTGGAAGAGAACAAAAAACTCCAAGCTGAGGTGAGGAAATTCACCGCACCATTTTCTTCTTGCTGTGATGCTTTTTAGAAAATGAAATTTGTCATAACAAAATGCCATGTCATACTTACATTACTCGCCTTCACCTTGGTATTCCATGATTGAGCAGAACCAGAGATTGAACAGTATGTTTAAGAATGATCAAGGTCTACCAGACAAGGAGATCATGGAAGATATACAGATTGATTTGAACACCATTAAGGAAGTCAAAGAGGAATGTTATAGTGTTACTGTAAGTGAAACAAATTATCCAATCCAGCTCCAGCTCCATCCATACACAGAGGATCATATTGCACCCCAGGCAAGCATGGAGGAAACATCCTGTCAAAATGTCTTGGCAAAATTGGAAGGAAATATGGTTCAAGATGAACATTGTTATTCCAACCTAAGTGGTTTTCTGTGGGCTGACCACTGGACACCAACTTTTTAGTAATGATTTTGGTAGTTAAATTGAAGATAATCTCTTAGTTTTTTTATTTGCATTTTAATAATAAATTTTATACACAAATTTAGTGTCTAACTTGATTGTAATATTAAAATATATGATTGTTATTATTAAATAGAGTTAAGGTTAACAGGACATTTCAAAATCTTGTTCCTTTTTAGTATTGAATAGCAAATTTTAAGTTTTAATGTTGAATAACAAGCTTTGAAATGGAAATTGAACGATCGGGTGGTCGGTTTTCACGCCCCCAGCCAGTATCGAATCTTGCGGAAGCTGCACTGCAGCATATTATGTACTATGTACAGATGTAATTTGACATATATAGCTTCTTCAAAGAAGTTCGCCCCCTCGCCCCGTAGAAAAAAATATAACCATTGATATCAAATAGACCTTGAAGTTCACCATAATATGACAATTGATATCAAATAAAAGTTGTGCTGCAATGATCATTTTTAGTTTGGAGATATTATATTATACTTTTAATTATCATTATGAACATTTCTAACTTAGAAATGTTAATTATGATTATTTACACACCAAATTCTTCCTCTAGCTGTTAATTTAATTATAATAATAATAGATTTTTATAAAAAAATTATCAAATTTATAAAGAAGAAATATATATACGCTTATTCGATAAACACATATGTGATATATTACATGGTTTTATCATATCTACATCAAAACCAAAAATACACACTTTCAAAATACAAGGGATACTTGGAGAATCTTGTAATTCCTTATAAGGGAAAATTTTATTGACTAAATCATTTTCCAATGTTATATTTGGTGTACAAATGGTCCCTCTTTATAACCATAGGTGACCTTAACAAATGTATCATAGTTAGCTAATTGGTTGTAACCATTTCCTCAATTGTCCCTAATAATATCTCTGTCTTCTCAGATCCCTCAAATCTCTCCAGAAGTTATCAATGATTCTCTCAACAATATTCATCACTACATTCACTCATTTTTCTTCATCTATCATTCCTAATAGACTTTCTAGAATACACCTACTTTGCAAAATTGTCATAATATTATTCATTAAATATTGCAAATAGGAATTGTTCTTTATGTCTCCTCTTTATTGAACATTCTTTATTAAATTGGTCTTTTCTCTATCTTTTCATTTATTGTTCTTTGTCTTCATCTTTAATTGATAGTTGGCCTTGTCATTCTCATTCCTCTCTGATTTCATATTGTACCTACATAAATATTATTCATTAAATATTACAAATAGGAATTTTTCCTTTATGTCTTATCTTTAATGAGCATTCTTTATTAAATTAGTCATTTATGTATCCTTGCCTTTGTTGTTCTTTGTCTTCATCTTTAATTGATATTTAGCCTTATTCCTTCTCAATCCTCTCTAATTTCATATTGTACCTACATAAATATTGGTTGATGTTGTCACTTAACAATGATTAACTAGTCATTTCTTACTAGGTGGATCAAAATACACCATGTAGGATTAATTTTACCATAGTAAATTCACTTTCACCATGGAAATAATTTAGCAAACCATTTTTCCTAAATTATTTCTCATTAACATTCAAAAAACCTCATAACAATATTTATTTAATATTCTTTAGGAATAATTATTAAATCATTATTTGATAATTATTCCTTGTTACATTTGACTAAATCACCTTGGAATAATTAAATAAATCAATTTATTTATTATTCTTTATTTTTATATTTAGAATAATTGTTAAACCATTATTTAATAATTATTTCAAATTCACATGTTTCTTAATTCTCATAAAGCGATTAATAAATAATTTTATTTGTTAGTCACTTCAATCATTTTCCAAATAAATATATTTCACCATTTTGAATATCTTTCCCTCTCCAAAAGAATATAATAAAGTATTCCTAACGACTAGATTTTGATTTGTTCAATAATATTTTATTATTTTTCATTTCCTAATTTAACTCAATACTTTATTATAAATAGGAGGGTCTTCCATTCATTCTTCAGTATGATCATTATCGTCATCACTATTATCATCTCACAAAATTTCATCTCCCACTTGAATTTTACCTTGCTTTTGGGTTTTATGTATATTCGAAGGAGAAGAACAAGATCATTGAAGCAAAAGGATGTCAAAAGGACCCATCCCATGGACGGGGATCTATAGGCCCATGTTATAAACCTTCCTCACCAAGTGTTTTAATAAAATCATAATTCATTTGAAGTCTTCTATTGGGTTATTGTACTTTTCTTTATTGTTACTATATGTTTTGGGTTTGGGGCAAATATTTTCTTGCAAGGTTTTATCACATTTTCTTGCAAATCTAAAGCATAAAAGTGGCCATATCTTGTTGTTAGGGTCACTTGTCACCAGTGACTTAAGTGAATCATTTTTGGTACACTTTTTGAAATATTTACACTAACAAATAGTTACTCCACTGGGTTTTTAGGCACATAATTGTCAACAAATGTCGACTCCAGTTGTGTAGTAATTCAGACCCTTGGTGAATGTTGTTTCATCCATTTTCAGTGTTTTTCCATCTATTTTTAGCCTCTCAATTTCTATTTTTAGATCTCTTTTGTTTTCTAGAAAATTTATTCTGTATCTTAATTAAATCAGTATATATATATAATATATATATATATATATATATATATATATATATATATTATATATATATATATAGATATAATTAAAATTAATCAAATTTATACAGAAGAAATGTATAAACACTCACAAGATAAACACATATGTTATACATTACATGGTTCATCATATACACATCAAAAACAAAAATGCACACTTTCAAAATACAAGGGACACTCGGATAGTGTTGTAATTCTCCCCAAGGGGAAATTCTATTGACTGAATCAGTCTCCAGTGTTACATTTGGTGTACAAATGGTCCCTCTTTATAACCGTAGGTGACCATAACAAATGTATCATAATGAGCTCATTAGTTCTAACAATTTCCTCAACTACCTCTAATAATATCTTTTTGTCTCCTCAAATCCCTCCAATCTCTCCAAGAGCTATCAATGATTCTATCAACAATATTCATCCCTATATTTGCTCATTTTTCTTCATCTATCATTACTACCAGACTTTCTAGAATACACCTACTTTGAAAAATTTTCATAATATTATTCATTAAACATTACAAATAGGAATTGTTTCTTTATGTCTCCTCTTTAATGAACATTCTTTATTAAATTATTATTTTCTTTATATTCTCATTTGTTTTTCTTTGTGTTCACATTTAATTGATATTTGCCCTTGTTTATTCTCATTCCTCTCTAATTTCATATTTTACTTACATAAATATTATTCATTAAACAATACAAATAGGAATTGTTTCTTTATGTCTCCTCTTTAATGAGCATTCCTTATTAAATTAGTCATTTCTCTATATTTTCCTTTGTTGTTCTTTTTCTTCATCTTTAATTGATATTTGGCCTTATTCCTTATGAATCCTCTCTAATTTCATATTGTACCTATATAAATATTGGTTGAGTTACATCTAAAATAATCACCATCCACTAGAATACATGGGTTGCCAGTGATTGTCTCTTCTAGTTCTCTAGGAAATTGTTGGAAATGTGAACAAGATTGAGAGGGTGGGAGCTAGGGGTGGGGAGGGAGTGAATCAATATTGTGTCCTTATGATCAATTTTTTTACTTTTTAAACAATTTATTCAACCATGCATTAGTTTATTAGAAGCACATCACAACATATAAATAACACATAACATAACCATGATCACATATGTAACATATCTAAGTGCATAGTCATGAGAACATCAAATCATATAAACATAGGAGTAACCATTAATAACATCACACATAGAGAAACAATATATAATGTGGAAACTCAAAGGGTAAAAATCATCATTGGTTAAAAGTCTTCATCTTCATCTTCATCTTTCTTATTAATCTCCAAATATTCTTTTACATATGATCACTAGCCACCACTAGTGTACAAGCAATAACTTGTCGATCATGCAAGCTGGTACTTGCACCAAGCCACTACTTGTATGAAATTTTCAAGCCATCACCTATTGGAAGCCATCAATCCCAGTCTTTGCAGGCCACCACCTACTAGAAGCCACCACCCCCACAACTTTATAGGCTCGTACGTTCTTCAAGCCACCACTCCTAATAAGTCTCTCCTAGCCACTGCTCCTAAGTTCTCAAGCCACTACCTAAAGGATGTTGCTACATCCTATACCAGTAAGTCACTATGTGTGTCACTAAAGGCCCCAACCTTCAAGAACATCTCATGGACTTCATCTAATCTATTTTCAAACTATCGACCATATATAAAATAGGCTCATCAACAACTGAATCAAACACCTACAACATAATTCTCTCCTATATAATCAACCTCTGGAAACCAACCGCAACCAAAACATCATTCCAACATCATTTACACATGATCATAAAAGCATACAAATATGTCCATTAGAAAATACAAATATATGCAACACCAATAGCAAGCAAAAATATATGTAGCATATGAATGCTACAACAATGAACTCTACAATAAAACCCCTGCAACAAACATATCAACAATTTGCAATCTAATACAATGTCTCTATAGTAGCAACCACATCAATATATCCTCTCCATATTAGTAGCAATTGGGATAAATAAAATTTACAATGCACTCATGTTAAACACATCGATACACTACAAATCCATCATCCTCTGACATATGCTCCAAATCTTATCTTTGATCTGCACATTTTCTCTGCATTCTTATAGCTCACATTCTCTCTTTGTCTAACCCATCCTGCTTCACACTACAACATTTTATCAATGTAAAAAATCCTATAGATTCACAAGCTCATGTAATTTACTAAAGTACGAGCCAAGAATCTACTTCTAATTTCAATTAGCGGAAGCCAATAGACAATGAAAACAATAATAGCAAGAGGAAGACAAATCAATGACACATAACATAATAAGTTTTCCCTGGGAAAAACCACAACTCAAAACCCCTACTATCTATATTGCATTAATCATAAATTCAAGATGATAATATAATGCTTTTTCTCACAAGAACAATCCCAACAACTAGTAAAATCAATCTCCAGCTCACAAGCGAGCTCTTGGCCAAAACCTATCCAATTCTCCAGCTTTCCAAGTCCCTATTTCCTTGCAAAATTCCTATGGTTGATTAGCCATCTTAAAGGGAAACCAATGCATCCAAAACTACACAATCCCTTCTAGGTTGAGTTCCTGATTGCATGCACCATCTGTACAACTTAGAAAATTATACAACTAATAGTACATTGTCCCTACACTCTAGTCTCAACTAGGTATTTCTCAGAATCGACATGCATGAGTTTCTGATGAGGGGATCTCCAGTTAACTATAGTAGCACTAGTTAATGCATTAGTGCACTAACTAACTGCTAACTCATTATTAGTTCCTCAAACAGTCTGGAACAAATTTAACTTAACTTAACTTAGTAAACTGAGTTATCTAATTACAACTCAAAATTAACTCATCATGGACCCTTATAATATAGCGAGAACATATACATGACTTCATAAAGACTTCCAACTTCAAATTCCTAAGGTAATTAAGTTAATTAAACTTAATTAACTATTTACAAGCTACTATAAGAATAGAATTCGATTTTAATTCTCAATTTAATTCAAGGACAAATAATTTCTGGATTCTATTTTTATCATTTCTTGTTTCTATTTTCAACACTCCCTCTCAACAAGAAAGGAAATCAACTCGATCCTGATCCTAAACCTTTGGAATGTTCTGCATGCAACACTTCTCTCTAGTGTTGTTTCTCCAACAACTTTAGAAATAAAGAAAACATCCAGCCTGAATCAGAATGATGCCTCTGTCATCAAATTCTTTGACTGCTATTGCCTCTGTCGACTAAAAACTCTACGCTTTTGTTGACTCTACCTTTCTACATTGTTGTCAACCCTTCCCTACGCTCTTTAGTATCTGACATCTCTAGCCTCTGTCACTCTAATCTTTGACTACATCAATTCCACTGATTCCTCCCACTACTATGTACTTTGGGCTCTTGTAGCAAGGTATGATCCATGAGATAAAATTTCCAAATGGACCCTACCAAAATTCATCCCTCTTGGGACTAGCACTTCACATTGCCCCACCTCACACCTGGAGGTATGGCTGCATGTGATCCCTTTGCCCACCTAGCTCAAAATTTTCCCCTACTGGAGGTCTCTGCATGAGTGGATGCCTCCACTCGATCTTCTCTTAGCTTCTCCAATTGTGTCTGCTCCACGATTGTCTAAAACTGCTTCTAAGACTGCTTCTTCTATTCTTGAGTGGATCTCTCCACTTGGTATCCTCTCTGTTTCTCCAATTGTGGCTACTCCACAATTGTCTGGGACTGCTTCTTCTAGGGCTGCATGTTGAGAGGTAATTTACTCTCCCTCTCAACCACCAAGTCTCTAACCTTTGCCTTTCTCCTTAAGGATTTGCATGCATCTTGAACCTCAAGAGAATATAGGTTCTTGACCCATGAACTGGTCTATTTCACCTGTCCCATGGTGATGTGTCTAAAGAAAACATTTCCCTTACTAAAAACCACAACATAGCCACGATATTCCAATACCGCAACTGAAATAATATTCGTCTTTAGTCCTAGAACATACATCACATCTGTGATCCTGAGAGGGGATCCAAACTCTCTCTGAAAGGTAACCATATCAATCCTGGTAGCTCTATACCTCTTCGCATCCTCAAATTCTATGCTCTGCTTGAGGTCTTTGTCCTGAAAATCACTAAAAAGATCTATATTCCTCATCATATGGAATGCCACACCGTTGTCAAGGTACCA
The DNA here is from genome assembly GCA_000404065.3 of Pinus taeda. Classification (NCBI taxonomy): domain Eukaryota; kingdom Viridiplantae; phylum Streptophyta; class Pinopsida; order Pinales; family Pinaceae; genus Pinus; species Pinus taeda. Next base: position 45,803 of record APFE030474135.1, on the reverse strand, counting down.
CATGCCTCCCATGGCAGTGTTGGCCATGCATGCAATGAGAGTGAAATCAAGTTTGAATTGTGAAGCTAGAGCTTCACCCATTAGTGCTATTATCGGCTCCTTCTTGATTTCTTTCTTCTGTGGGCAATTCTTGGCATAGTGCCCATGCTCGTGACAGTGAAAACACTTGAATTTCATCAAGTCCATATTCTTTCCACCCTCTCACCTGGGACTTCTTTCCCTTGGCCTTCTTTTCCTTAATTGCTAAGGAAAAATCCTCTTCCACTTCCTTGGAAGAGGTCCCATCTCTCGTGTTCCTCCTTATCTCCTCCTACATCAAATCCGACCATAGTCGTTCCCAATTTGGCAGCTTCTCTGGACCATTGACAGAGTCCTGATAACTATGCCAACTCTTTGGGAGTCCTAAAAGAGCAAGACTCACCATATCATCCTTGGAAATAGTGACTCCAACACTTCCAAGTTCATCATGACATTGAGTGAACTTGGTCAAGTAATTTGGAATTGAGTGGCCCTCCTCCATCTTGATTTTTGGAAGTTTATCTTTCAATGCCAACTTCCTTTGGTCACTTATATTAGGAAAAGGTCCTTCAATTCTTTCCACATAGCATGTAGAGTTTCCTTCCCATGGAGACTCGAGACAATGTTGTCTCGAACTCCCTCAAGGATTTTCTGCCTCACCCTTCCCACACACTTCTTCCATTCGGCCAGATTCTGAGCATCCAATGCTGGTGCCTTAAGAATGTCCTGATCAATGAATTCCTTCAAGACATTATCCTCCAACACGGCCTCCATCCTTTCCTTCTAGGCTATATAATTCAAGCTACCATCCAAGGCATACTCGAGCCACAAACCGTAGAATGCCATCTGCTGATCTTGAAGTATGAAATGCAAATTCGAATTTCACCTGTAACCCTCAACTCAAAACTTTGAAATATCCTCTAGTATATTGTTCTCATCTTCGATACCATGTATAAAATCCTATAGATTCACAAGCTCATGCAATTTACTAAAGCACAGGACAAGAATCTACTTCTACTTTCAACCAACAAAAGCCAATAGATTGATGAAAACAATAATAGAGAGAGGAAGACAAACCAATGGCACATAAAACAATAAGTTTTCCTCAGGGAAAGCCACAACTCAAAACTCCTATTATATATATTGCATTAATCAGAAATTGAAGATGATAATACAATGTGTGTTCTCACAAGAACAATCCGAGCACTTAGCAAAATCAATCTTCAACTCACAAGCAATCTCTTGGACAACACTTAGCCAATTCTCTAACTCTCCAATTCCCTATTTCCTTGCGCAATTCCCATGGTTGATTCGCCCATCTTAGAGGGAAACCAGTGCATCCAAAACTACACAATCCCTTCTAGGTTTAGTTCCTAATTGCATGCACCATTTGTACAACTAAAAAATTATACAACTAATAGTAGATTGTCCCTGCACTCTAGAATCAATTGGGTCTTTCTCAGAATTGACATGCATGAGTTTATGATGAGGGAATATCCAGTTAACTGGAGTAGAACTAGTTAATGCATTAGTGCACCAACTAATTGTTAACTCACTATTAATTCCTCAAATAGTTTGGAACTAATTTAACTTAACTTAACTTAACTTAGTAAACTGAGTTATCTAATTACAACTCACAATTAACTCATCTTGGACCACTATAATATAGGAAGAAAATATACATGTCTTCAGAAAGACTTTCAACTCGAAATTTCCAAGATAATTATGTAATTAAACTTAATTAACTATATAAAAATTGTTGTGAGAATAGAATTCAATTTTAATTTCTCAATTTAATTCAAGGACAAATTAAACTTGAATTTATGGATTCTGTTTTCATCATTTCTTGTTTCTATTTTCAACAATCAATGATCAAAGATGCAATCAATACAAAGTACTAATCCTCATTTCTTTAAATTTATCACATTCTAGAATGTATAGCAACTCAAGTTGACTCTAAACCATCAAAAACCTTGGGCAAATACCTTGGGAAATTTTCATGGGAGATTATGTGCATGCACATTTTGGGAATTCCACTCTAAATATATTTTCATTGGGATGATGTAGGCATCACAGAGAATATTATAACTTGGATGTTATAGGATCTTAGTGAAGATAGCAGATATTCACTTTGTGCATAATTGATTCCCAGAGAATATGCCCTAACTCAAGCAAAATCATCTCCTCTCTACCCAAAAAAATTTCATTTGTCTTCAATGCTTCTCCAACACCTTTAGATCCTATGAAAAAATTAGGAGCACCTTAGAAACATGTCATCAATCCTTTTATCATGATGAAAATACCTCCAAATATTTTGACATCAATGCCAATAAAATTGACTCCACCATTGACTTCTTAGGTAGACATCCTAGGTTGAAATCAATTCCGACACCATGAGTCCAATAGAAACTCCTTCTCATACATGGTTCATCAACCATTCTTCTATCATACTTTGCATCCTTGTATGTGTTACTCACTCTACACTACCATCATCATTTTTATCATCCCCATTCTCCTAGGTTCCTAGCTCACCTATAACCTCATTGCCAATGCTTCTACATAATTTTGTATCAGATACATTTAATTAAAGGTTGAACTAAGTCTATGAATTTGATCAAAAACATCACTGCCCTTATAAATAGTAGAGTTTGGATTACTTAATAGCAAGGATTTTTATTATAACGATAATTAAGCCTTTAATTTCATTTTATTTCATTCATGGTCCATATGAACACACAATCTAAACAAGAAATTATTATATGGAGGATAAAGTAAATTTATCTAATATCTTTAATATTTTCAAAAATGCATACTCCTCAAATAATTATAGTTAAGAAAAATATAATAAAACATGGAAAGAAATGATCAGAGTATTTCATAAGGGCTTAATTACATGGCCACTCACCCCTCTTAGTATTCCCTATCTTCAACACTATATGGACTCTAGCGAATGCTTGATTGTTGGACAGAAATTTATCTATTTTTTTACCAAAGATTCCCCTCTTTACCAAAACATTAAACAAAGTTTTAAGCTGGCAATTTTGCATTATCAATATTTTAACCAAAGTTTTGATTTCGATGTCTTATTGGAAACTTCACATGTCCCAAGGAAATGTTAGATATACAAATATTTTTTTATCCAAAGTATGAAAGGAATTTTGGGAAATATTTCATTTCTATCCAAAGTCTAAAAGGAAGGTAAGGTTGGGGAAATGTTTCATATCCAAAGTTTTGTTTGTCCAAAGTTTGAAATGAAACTAATGCATAAGTCTACCACTTAATTTTCTATGCGCAACTTATTCTCCTACATCTTCAACTTGTCACATATTGTCTCCTTCAACCTACCACATATTTCATATTGCACCTACCATGTATTTCATATTTAAACATTTTCTTAACACATGGAAAGTTTAATGAAGCTTCCGCAACAGAAGTCTTATTATTTTGAAATAATATATGAAGGGAAGGTGTTATTTTCTATCCCCATCAAATTTGTATAAGGAAAGCACTCTCTTCTCAATCACCATTGAGTCGAAAAACAATCAATATAGTATTTATTTGGTTGATGGCCACTGCTCAACCACTGATATGGTTGGCTATTATGTATGCCACAGATGTAGAACCCCAAATATCCTTGAACTACCTATTATGCAGAACTTATGACTTCAAACAAAAGTGTCTTCCCTAGGCCTGGTGGACTGGCCTAGAACAATAGAAAGGAAAGGACACAATGTCTTCCTTAAAGTAATTGAATAATGGGATGATTCCTACCTGGAATCTGTCGCAAGCTTCGCTCCTTCCTAAGCTCATACACTCCAATCCTAGCTTTGATTGCTATAATTAGAACTTGCAGAATAAAACAACAAAAGAAAAATATATGACATCTATCTAACATAATCCAATCACTTCATTCAATAGATCAAAACGGTATTGAGATACATGAAATCATAACATCATATATAGGAAAATAGTCTAGTCTTTTTATTAATAGAAATGGAGAGAGTTACAACCAACAATAGGAGTTGGTCTTGTAGAAGAGCTCCCCAAGTTGACATGTCCTTTCCTTGCCACAAAGTATGCCTCTATGTCACCCTAATGCATGGAATGATGACTCTCAAAGAAAAAACATGAGGGTAGAATCAATCTACAAAAATCAATCCCTTGCCCATGGATGGATGTAAAAATATAGATGTGGGAGGTAGTTCATGATTTCTTATCCATTTACCAATCTAGGGTTGAGATCAATTTGAGATGGGAGGATGAAATCAAGGGATAAGAGGTGAAAACTTCAAGGTAGGATAGGATAGGATTTGAGACTCTTATCTAAGGTAAATGGTTGGAACAACCTCAAGAAACTTCTGGAAGAGGAAGCATCGGGATTATTTTTATTTTTCCTGAATATCTAGAATCAAGATACCCCCAAGGCAGAGAAACCTGTTGGTGATCAGCGTAGGTGTAGAGAGGGTCAAGTAATTATTCAACATTAGTCCCTAAAGGGCCAGTGTTTGTTGGGCATTAAAGTTTGGAAACTCAGCAGTCAAAAGAAAAAACTCATGGATTCATTAGAGTCATGCTTAGGGATTTTTGTAGGGATGATTACAATATGTTAAAGGATGTTAATTGATACCATTTGAAGGCCTATTGATAAGATGTGACAAAATAGCCTATAACAAATTTCCCCTAAAGCAAAAAGCCAACAATGACAACTAATGATTGAAGTGCTTTACCTTGTGAGAATTCATCATCAAGAAAAATTGACGAGAGCATCATCTATTATAATACATTTACATCATGATACCTTTGGTGCGGGAGGAATACCAATGCTTAGCACATAACCTAAAATTACATGTACAATGACCAAAATACATGTCCACGGATGACTAATGATGGACCCTTGAATGGATGATTGTATATATGATCATAGCCATCATACATTGTGATCTTCTATTACTCCTGAAATCGTAGCTTGGATGGATGAAACTAGTTTCAGGGTCTTCTATCTCGCTCACGCGACCAACCAATGTACAAGTCTAATCATGTGAATCAATGAGTTGAATTTGAACATGGTAGACACTATCTAAATACCAGAAAATGATGTAATTTGTCAACAAACATGAGAGAAACCACTGATGATGTTAATGGACCTCAAGGTACTCTAGTACAGTCAGTATGGTGTGAATGAATGAGTTGATATCAAATACCACACAAAATATTTCAATCAAAGGCCAATGACGTAAACCTATTTATGTGAACAAGGAAACTTTCAATTGATGTATTCAAGCACCAGGGTACCAAAGGGGTGTTTATAAGTCAACTTCCTAGGTAATGAGATGATTTCAACAAGAAGTGACCCGTCACAAGAGAGCCTTGATGTATCACTCATCAACGACATGAAATGGGTATGATGATTTGAGACAGAATTATTAGAATGATGCTAATATGGAACTGGATCAACAAATGTAGACATGGAATGAAGGCTTAACAACATTGTAGTAGATATAGACTGAATGTATTCTCTTGAACACAGTGGCGACACTGAAATGGAGTTGGGAGCGTTGACTCAAAACTAAAATGGAGGCTTTGAAAAGGTATGATAAACCAAAAGACAAGAAGATTTCCCATCCCAATAGCCATGGAGATGAAGTGGCAGAGAGTCATGTTCAAGAGTGACTCACTTCTATTAACAAGTGGATTATCTCATTTTCTTGATTTCCCCAACCATTACTGGTCAATACCTATATATTTTTGACAGTGTTGAGAAGGATAACATATGCTTGATCTGTAAGTTCACCCTTCAAATGAATCCTTATGAGAATATTTAACGAAACCAGAGAAGGAGTGGTTTGGTCCCAATGATTGATAATTCCATCGATGTTTGATGTTTTTACAAGTCCAGAGAAGGTGAAAACTCGACATATTTTTCATGTTTAGAGGGTTTGAAAAAGAGGTGAAAAAAAACTCCAAAGGTTCCTTTTTGTAGATAGTCTCTTGAGTCTGAAAAGGAAAAAAACAATACTCAGAAGAACCTCTTAGTCATGTTTGACTAAGGTATTCCTTTTTCATAATTAGTCTATCTCAATCTAGAAAAGGGTTAAAATTATACTAAATACATGTATTTTCATTTCCTTTAACAAGTTTGAAAAGACAAGTTCTCGACAATATTTTCATATTTTGGGAGTCTAAAAATATCTAAAAGAGAACTCAATGGGGGTTCCTTTTTCATAATTTTACAGAGCCTGAAAAAGTGATAAAAGTTTACTCTTGATCAAAATGATTTTATTAATTAAAAACTTGACAAAATCTATTAAACAGTTGCTGACCTACTCAAAATAGCATCAAACATATTAAAAATACTTGTTTCATGATAAAATTGAATTGTAATTAGGTAAAAACATTAAATGTGAATAAAATAATGGAGAAATGACCATAAATATCTAAAATGACAATTCATTTTTACCATTTCACAGTCACCATTTGACATTGGAGCTCTGAGTGATTTTTACCCTTGATCATATGCAGCTGATTGTGGTCAATCTGGAGGATCATTTCTAGTTTAGTCACTTCTAGGTAGGAGCTAAGACCTTTTCATTTCTTTTCATGGTGCCATTTTGCAGTTTCATGCACATTTTTTAGGTTTTTGGAGGCCATAGGGCACAAATATTGCACCCCTGGATCAACACACCCCTAGAAGGTCGAATGGTGCATTGATCCTTGAGCCTTAACATTGGAGGGGGTGTTGCAACACATTGTTCTCCATTAGGGAAGTGCATTGGGTGCAAAACCAAAATTTGTTCCACTAGTTTCTCTCAAAATTTGTTAAGATTTTTTTATGTAATCGATCCTAATGAGTCTCTTTGCGATGTTCTAGGATTTCATTGCTACAAAATGTCTCTAATATGGTAGGAAAGAGAACATGAAAAACAATATATGAATGCATCAAATGATCCTGCTACCACCCAAGCATTGAGAAATTGTGGATTGCTAAAATTATTCTAACTTCCTAGAATGATGCAACAGATGGAATTACGTGAATATCTTATACGTGCATGAGATGTTCAAGCGTAGGCATTCAAGATAGGAGCACATATTCTCAAGGTAAAGGTAGAAGACATATATTTCTTGAGATTTATATCTAGACGAGGTGCCCCCATCTCTTTCACAGGCATGAGAAGAGAAGGAGAAACAATCAAGGATTATGTTGTCACCCATTGCAGACCTCAAACTAAGCTGAACAAACATGGAAAAGTCAACATAAAATGCATTTTTTGACTGCCTCTTCGAACGATCCTATTCATTATCACCAAATTGGTAGGTAGCTCTACACTTAATGTGCCCAATATGTCATATATGCAGTATGCTCTAGAATGCATAGAGCCAATCATCTTCAACTAGAGCGAGGGAATGTTGGTCAACATGAAAGAATAGTTGACTAAAGAAAAAGATGGGAGACTAAATAAATTTGGCTATGGAGAAATCTTGGTATCATTTCCTCTAGAGAGGATTCCATTACTACGGCCTCAATATATCTTACACAAGCCTTTTCATGCAAGATTTCCATGGATGAGGATGTGGATAGATCTCATGTCCTGCCATGTAGGTACATCGTCCATCAACTTCACACTGGTTTTCTTTAGATGGTTGTGCATGCAGTTTATCATGGGGAGTGATTATCTATATTCAGGGATGGATTTTTGTGGAGACCCAAAGCTTGCACTTCCTAAGGGAGAACAATAGGGTGCAATAGGTAAGATATTTTGACCATTTTTTACTTTTATTTTTACAATCATTTTGTGTTTTTGATGTTTTTTGGACTAAACCATCGATTTCTGCATGTAGATATTGGACCCGTTTGACCTGTGGATGTCTCATATCTCCAACGATCAGGAGACCCACAATCGACACCAACACCAATACAAGTTGTTGCAGTAGGATGAGAAGTACTACAAGATCTCAACATAATAGAGACCCTCACATAGTTAGAGCATCATATGGAGGGGTTGACACATGGCATAGTTGAGACCACAGTTGACAAGCTTCCTATGCGATTACAATGACATCTATTGGAGTCGCAGGGTGTATTGGTCAGCTACTGTGCAAGATATTTCATGCAGTGGCATGTTATCATGAGCACTATGATTAGTCTAATAGGAGGAATACTACCATATTTACATGTATATTTTTTTAAATGATAGGTCGCGTGGCCATATGTGTCTCGGGCACAACTTTTATAAAACCAAACATTTATATACATATATATTCAATGTTTCCTATGTTTCTATTGTCACTTTCAACTAATTTGATGTGTATTGAAATTATTTACATGTGTCACAAATGTCTATCTAAAACTTGATTAATGCACATGTCAATGTATTTAGATTTCTAGAAATGTGTTGATATTGGATGTAATCAAAGTTTCTTTCTAGAAAGTGAACCCTTAAGACCATGTGAAGCATAGTTGGACTTCTAACTAAGTAGACATTAGACAATTGTAACATTTGAGCTCTCAGTCCAATCTCATAACTATATGGTAGATATGTTGGTATGGGGTCCCCAAGGGTAGAATTGAATTAACTTAGTATTTTTTTGTAAATAATTTTGTAAAAGATGTAAAGTCTCCACGAAATGTGGATGCGGAGTGTGCAGATAGATAGGAGTCAAAGGGGCCTTAGACGCTTTTTTTGGTCGGTTTTAAAGACTCACCCATGAGCCGAGGGCCATGGTATTCTATTAGAAAATCTATAAATAGTTGATTCATAGCTAGTCTTAGGAATAACTTTTGATAGATAAGAATAGAAAGATGAATGAATGAATGATATTGTAAGGGTTTGATAGACAGGAAGGCTCCCTGTCAATAGTGAAGGGAAGGCTCCACAGATAAGTGTGCGGAGACCTGGAAAAGTCCACAGCTGAGTGCATGGACCCTACAACTGAGTACATAGGGTAGTTGAAGTCTGTACTAGAAAGATTCTGATTAATAAAGACTAATTTTGGGTTGGAAATACTTGCATCTATGATTCATTTATTTCTTTATTTATTCTTCTCTGAATATTATTTTCTTGAATTAATGTGTCTTATCTGCGTGAATTGGGTTAATTGAATATGCTTATGCTTAATAAGATGATTGAATGATGCTTGTGTATATCTAAATCTATTTAGGGTTAGCTTCAGATAAGGAAGATAGGTCCGCGCAACAGCAGATCTAAATATCAGAAGCCTAGAAAACTTGTTCAATTGCACGAAAGTAGAAAGCATTTTTGCTAGGGTCTAAATAACATTATTGAAGGGTTTCGTAAGGAATCGAAGGTCTTTAAGGCCAGTTCCAAAGTTAATATCTATCCGAGGATTAAATCTACGTGAAGGTAGATATGGGCTATAGAAACTCATCACATCATCTCTGGATGCAGAAACTTGGTTCTTGCATCCCCCAATACTACTTCGGGTGAGACTAC